>JANBPY010000059.1:0-21779 GCA_027577015.1 Dispira parvispora
TTTGGTGGGTGAAATAAGTATATTATCACTCATTAGTTTACTCTCCCCTGTTCTCCCTTTGGTATTACTCAGCCAAACCATTCCTTACTACCGTTTACAGTACATTGGTATGCTCTGCGTATGACTCTACAGCTTATTCAAACTTATAAGTCTTGTAAATATTTATCATTTATCCAAAATGTGAGCATGCCAAGATGTAGCTTTAACAAAGTGTTGAGCATAATGGGGTATCCCATGCGAAGGCTTTCGTTACTTAATCTGTCCTTGAGATGCGAGAGTGGTAGTCCGCGAATCCTATGATATGGACTGAACATGGAAATCCACACCAACCGAACTTAAAAGTCTCTACAACAATATTTTACATATGAAATTTCCTATTGCGACAATTATAAACATGATACTGTACTATGACTCACCATGACAAAACCAATCGACGAAATAGTTGGATATGTTGTTCATATATTTATACAGCAAGCTCAGCAAGTAAATACTTAAGCCCCAGGGAAACGTTCTAGTAGCAGCATGAATGAACTACTTGCAATATTCAATATTTCAGTCATACCGTAAATGAAAACAATTGACATACGTGATGCGGGAATTTATCCCTAAATTTTGATGAACACTTAAGAATGAGCACTACAGAATTCGACAGTGTCTAGACAGTTTATAACATGTCATCAACTGTTGTCAAAAGGTACGAGGTAGAAACTATCAACATGCAGTTACTTTCTATCCATAGATCTTCATTTGCTTTTCTCCAAACCACTGGAAGGCAAAATAAGTCGTTAGCGATACAATGTGACCGACGACATGTGGCACAAGTAAAGTATTGGCCTTACTCCAATACATGTAACTGCCCAGTGTAAATATTTAAAATGGTAACGTGCTGGGATAAGTAATGATAATACATCGTGGCTCTTCGCACGATATAAATTCTATTCCTGGTAGGGAATATTCCCGAAAAAGTAATTTTGTTGCCGTTTAGAGAGAATAGTTGTTATCTATAAACTACCAGCCCCTAAATTTAACCCATGTATAGGCATTGACGTCGTTTTTTATGGAATATGGTGGCAGTTGTGTACCCTCGTTGAGAGAGATAGAGAGTGTTAATGGTCTTACTAAAAGTGACCGGTGGATGAAAGGGTTAGGAAATGGATAGTCGCCATCATTATTTATTTTCAAGCAGGTCCCATAAACGGAATGTCAATGGTGGCAAAGTTTTCATTCCAATCGTGCGAATGACAGACAACAGCCATGGTTCCAACGACTCTTGCACGGCTATAGCAGTGTCTCCGATGGAATCTCGAATCACACGAGATGAAGTTCGTGAGGGCTAATCTCAAAGGGTTGCACCAACTGCTTTGTTAATTGTGCAGTGACCCTACTGTTAAACTTTGCTTTTATGAGCAAGTTACATGGGTATAGTTTTCCCTCGTTGGCGCCAGTTCACAGCATACACTTTCGGAAGGGGCACGCACTGTGTATATTCTATTCGAACCCCACCTTTCGACTTCATTGGTGAATAGTGGTGCGAGCCCCCCACCCCCACCGCACCATACCACATATGGACATGTGTGATCAGGTATGCCCCGATCTCATCGGAATTCATTATATGTTCTTTCCTCGCCAAATTTTTCCCTTGCTTCTGGGATTCCATATTCATGAAATTTAAGCGATGGCTATGTACGTGGGTATCATTGGTTTTCGACGGTAAAGTCCCCCTGGTTCATTCATCCGGTGGCAAGATTAAGTACAGGTAGCTTACTTTGGAGAGGATAACAGAATACTCTATTCCAATTTAAATTAGGAGGAAACACGAGTAGTACTAGCCCCTACTTTAACAAAACCGACAAGCCTCTCATTCCCTTTTGTCTCCGGAGTTACTCTAGGGTATACCTGGGGCATAATTTGCATGATGTCGTGGGGCACGCTAAAAAATATGGAATTATAAATATCATAGTCCTCCCGCTCATAACGATTCACTACATTTCCGCTGATTTTTACGTTTTTCAAGTCTTCGGTATGTTCCGGCTCTTTCCCTGGGTAACCCTCGATGTATATAGATTTTTCATTTAATTGTTTGTGCATCTGTGTCTCACTAAACATTGTTTTTATTCCATTACACTATTGCCGTCATCAGTACCAGTAAAGTGCAATGCGTCTTTACACACTGGCCCTACCGTGGATGGTGGTGATGCTAACGCTACTGCCCTATATCTGGGTAGAAGGACACCCACACGCTGTTAGCACTCGCTCTGGAGGTCCAGAGAACGCGGCTCTAACCCATATAATAAAACTAAAGCGCCGCACCCCAACCCCCTTTTTACGACTAGGTAAACTGGTAAGCGGGCTCAAGGGGCTTTTAACTCGTAAGAAGAATACCAATACTAACCCTCCCCCAAACAACCCCCATACCGTGCCACATCAAGCCAGTCGTGCAGCACCAGCAGCACCGGCAGTCGCGAATGGTGCACATCCCCCGGTGAATAATGCGGTAGCTGGTGCTACCGCGGAGACTGCTGCCACCAAGACTAGTAAGATGGGGTTATTCAATGCTGGGTTGTTGGGGCTCTCTCTTGGTACGTTACCATCCATGTTTTCAGGAGGTGACAGCAAGGATGAGACTGCAGCTGCAGGTACAGAAGTTGTGCCTTCCAGTAATCCATCGGCGCCGTATGACAGCCAACTGGCACAACAGGGCTACACTAACCCTTCTCAAACGCTGCCTTACACCAATCAACAGGTCCAAGCAGCTGACGTCAATGGAAATGCATATGTCGACCCTTCTGCCTCGCAGTATTACGCCAACCAAGGAAATCCGGTCACAACATACGGTGCCACCACAGTAATGTGAGTGAGCAACTTGAACATTTTTTCCGTATTTTACTATGTTTTGTATCATATTATTTTTCATGTGTGTTTAGTTCTTTCCTCTGTTTTTATTTGCTTTTATTTTACAAGGAGAGTGTATTTGTTCTTTTGCTGATTTTTTAACTAGTATTCCATAGGAAAATGTTAATGTGTGTATTTTGCTTACTGGTAAGGAAGACCATGTTGCATCGAAACGAATATGTCATATGCAATTATCCTACCATATGTAGTGGCCAAAATAAACCTAGATAACCACCTAAAACTTGACCGGTATCTTTTGTTTTTGGTACTTTATAAACAATTGGGCCTATACATCACACATGTACATTGATAAACGTAATAGTGAACAAACGGACATGTATGGCACTCAAAGCTCAACCACATTTTCCAAATGACCCTTTACCGCAGCCCCGATATTTACTGCATCAATCAGGAATGTGTCGTGGCCATAAAGTGCATCGAGTTCATAATAAGTCACGCGCTGGTTTCCTCCACGACGCAACGTTTGGGCAATTTCCTGCTGTTGCCATACTGGGAAAAGAATATCGGATTTGACGCCCAACACCAGGGTTGGAATTTGGATGGCCTGGAGCCCTTTGATCAAGTCACGCCGACTTTCCATCGTGTCCAGCCCGACCATTGCCCCAGTAGTAGGGTTAGCGGTGGGATTAAAAGGGGTAGAAGTAGAGCGGGGACTATGTTGGGAAATCCGGTCAGCGTTAACACGAACCACGTGAGGATAAGGCGGATGTGGGCCACGAGCAGATTTTTCGTCACTATTTTCAACAGCACCATGTGAATGACCCTTTTGTTCCATACCTATGTCCCGGTGCGCCACCAATTCCTCCAGGGCTGTGTAAGACATGTCGAATAAGTCCATGGCTTTGGAAATATACAGTAGAGAATTCGGGTCGTATTCCAAACAAAACCGCTCGCCCTGGCGATCCAAGTAGGTTTCAATAAGAAAATCGGGACAAAACTCGGGTGCCGATTCAGGCTTCACTCTCTGCCGACCAAACCGTCGCTCCCATTCGGGACCCGATCGATAACTAATGGTGGCAATCTCCCGGGCTAACTTCATACCGGCATGTGGTGGGATATGGTCGTAGTAATATCCTTTGCGCCAGTGGGGATCGGACATGAGTACCTGGCGTTGGACGTGTCTCATGGCTATTGAATACGGATGTGATCGAGCACAGGCCGATATGGATACTAGACGGGCCACCCGTTGGGGATACATGGCTCCCGCGACCAAAGACTGCATCCCACCCATACTAGCTCCTACGCTGGCATGCAATTTAGTAATGTTGAGGTGATCTAGTAAATAAAACTGCGCTCGAACCATATCGTGAATGGACAACATCGGAAATGCAGTCGCGTAGGGTTTATCCGTACGGGGGTCGATGGACGAAGGCCCCGTAGAACCGTAGCAACCACCCAGAACATTGGTACAAATCACAAAAAATTGGTTCGTATCAATAGCCCTCCCAGGTCCAATAAATTTTTCCCACCAGCCAGGGGACTCGTTAGCAGGGTGACTTTTAGCGTGACTGCTGGCCGACAATCCCGTATGCAACAGTATGGCATTATCTCGCGTAGCATTGAGTTGGCCCCAGGTCTCGTAGGCCAAAGTGAATTCCGGAAGATAACCCTTGTAATCACATTGGAAACGATGTGGGTAGTGAAACACCTGGTGACCTGGCGGCCCACGGATGCGATGAGGGGTATCTTGGTGTGTGGCCAGTTGTCGGGATCGCTCCTCGATGTGGTCTACGCAGGGAAACCTACGTGGCGTCTTGGGATCGGTGGAGTCAAACTTTTGCTCAGTACCATGTTGATAGCAGGCATTTTCCTTACGGTTAGTGGTGTATTGGGCAGTGGGAACAAAACAAGGGGTGGCGGTGAATGGTGTGGTACACGGAAATGGATGTGCATGGCGACCATGGCTTGAATTCACCACTGGTAACCGCGACGTGGCACTAGTCCGCCACTGGGGTAAATACCCCTTGGTAAAGCGGGAGGCAGGCTTTAAAAAGGACATGAGGTTCGCCCGTGCAAATTCCCCTTCTCGTTCTAGCGATTTGTGGTCGTTACCCACAAAGACGAATGAGTACACCAGTGGCTCCGTACTGGGAACGGGTTGCGCTGGCTAATTCGCTTCGTCAATGGTTGTTATGCCACAGCGCTCCAGCTATGAAGTAAGAGAACGGGGACTTGGAGGCAATAGTGGTGTGAGTAGGTAGCCAGTAATGCAAAAATAAAGGGAAAAAAATTACACTAAGGTCGATAGAATGAGCGTTAGGGCAAGGCACCAGAGAGGGACATGTCCACCTTGAGTTGGTGACTGCGTTACAAGTTGAACAACAAAAGTCAACGCCACACTTCACTGTGCCATTAAAAACCAGAGAAAATTGAAGAAAGGTTACCTCATTTGAAACTTGGACTTGGCCGAAACGAACCTGAATCGGCCTATCGCGTATTGAACTCCCGTGAGACCCTTGACTATAACTGCTGCCCTTTTCGCGCTTTCCGAAACTAAAACTTATGCTTTTGCCACTATGGATAACGTCATACCGATTGGTGCAGATTGATCCAAAGTATTGGCGTGGATAGCGTGGGAAAGTGTATTAAGGACTGTCTACACCTTTGACGATATGATTTACTGACAATGTAGGAAATACCTGCTTTTCCAAAATAATCGAATATACCTTTTGGACGACTTGAGAAAGCTAAAGGTGTTGAATGATTGATTAGTCAGCTGAGCAAGGTACCCTCCCACCGTCACTAGTGAAGTATATATTTGCGTTGTAATGAATGCCTGGTTTGCAGTGCCACACAAACGTGGATTTTATTGGTGAGCGAGAGTGCACATGCAACAAAAAAGAATGCAGCAGAGGTTCAAAAATGACAAACATTAGTGGTCTGCAATATGAACATCCAGGGAAAAAATAGTAATGTATGACATACCAGACAATACCAACACTCTCTGTCCAGTGGCACTGTGCAGCAGCGTGCTAGTAGGATTTTCTAGGTGAATATCCAGACCAGAACCAACACAGGAACTAACGGCCATGATCTGAGTAACCCACCCGTACGAACAACCATTAAACTCTCCACAGTGTGCCCACCGACGCAAGCCGCCTTAGGGTGGCATCCCTCATTGTGTTCAACATAACCATGGAGAGTAGCCTACCATGAATCAAATACCCTCGTTTGCCCAAAGTCTTTTGCGAAATACAATCGTTTCACACAATAAACTATTCATCAACACTACCAATGATGAAATCCAAAGCAAGGGCCAACGTTGTTGTTTAATGATTCCTCAAAAAAAAAGGATAATGCACTAGGTAAGCAATGATGTAACAGTGACGGGAAAAACAAAGAGTACAAAGTCTAGTCGTATCACTTTCCCCCTCTTATTGATTTAGAAATATCAGCACATCGCCCGGTGGCCATCTACTGAAAGACTTTGGCTAATCGACAAGGATAGAAACTAACCCCAGCATGAAATGATATTGAATAGAAATGGATAAAACGCGGAACAGAGTTTAAACGAAACACAAGAAACGGCAGAAATGGTATGGAATCCAAGGTACCAAAGGACGAGGATAAAACCACGGGGGTTCTATTCCATCCGACGACGCTTTCTTAATTTAGCATCATTAATAAGTTCATCCAAATCCCGCTTTTTCACCAATTGACGCACCAAGTGATAAACCAAAGGAATGAAATTATGACGACGAAGTACATTTTCTGACTTGTACCGCTCAATTTTGCTCTGTTCGAGGTCAATCTTGTGCCGTAATGTAGAAAGGTCGTCTTCCAAAGCAATCATTTGGGCATGCAAGTTTTCAATGTAATGTTCGTCCTTGGGTAACCCTGGTTCCGCAATCGGCTCGGTCGAAGAAGAAACCGATGGGGAATTGCCTAGCTTGGAATCAACCGGGTTCAAAGTTTCCGGAGTAGCGGGGCTTTGACCTCCGAGTTTAAGGTTAGCAATCTTGACCTGAATATTGTTGATCTCACGTTCAATAACCTGCATACGTTGGGTGTAGAGTGATTTACGATTTTGGATCACCGCCATCAAATTGAACCGAATTTCCGACGATGAATACGCATTCATACGCTGTTGTATTATCGGACGTACCCGTTGCAACCAGTCCTGGTCGGTACACGGTCCCAGATTGATGGGGGTTTCCTTCAGTCCGTCCAATTCGTACAAACAACCCGCAATGGGTACGTAACTGACAAAATGGAATACGTCGTCCTTTTCGGTGGCGGGAGTGGGCTCTTCGTTGGCAAATACTTCTGAACGTGCAAAGGAGTTGTGGACGGTTCGGATCACTTCACTGTTGGAAATAGCCAGGCCTTTGAGTTCTGGTGAGAAATCCTGGGTAAATTCCTTGAACTGATTCAGTTCTGGTCCCAATTCCACGTCAGGTGTATTCATAAGAATAGAAAGAATAGCCTGGGTGGCGCAGGCATTGTTAATCATTTGTTTGGCGAAAAAGATGTGACTTTGGTCAGGATCCCCTTGACCATCCGTCAGCGTATCGGCAGAATCCGCGGTATGACTCGAAGACTGCCATTTAAACAAGAAAATTAATCCGTATATCGGCTTGAGCTCCTGCAGGGACGCATCGTCGAGGCTATACACTTCTTCGACTTGGGCACCTTGCACCCCCATGTTACCAATCAGCTCGGTGAACACTCCTACATTTTGTGACGCAGGCCGTAATCACGAGTAATCGAAAACCCAGCAAAATAGAATAAACGTATTCAAGAACATTCGAGGGTTAGTAAGTGCAATGGCCCGCATTTTACTTTGACAGTTTGACCATATATCCCTTTGCTTGTTGTTTTTCCTAACGCGTGCTGTTTGTCTCGGGATAAAAGAGTCAGTTAGGGGAGAGGGATGATAATTACACTTCAACCATCGCGTCCACCCCAAGACAGTTGATAAAGTCACGTATTGGGTTCCTGATTGTAAAGAAAAACTGAAGGAGTTGACGTGAAACTAATGCCACCCATCTACACAAAGCATCCAACAGGCGGAGTCGTGGAGAAACAAACTATACGTTACCTGGGTCACTCTCGATTAAACACCAATTGCCAGAGTCCGTCATTGTGTCGTCAGTAATCAAAACGAGTTACGAGTAAAGGTTTTTAGATTTATCACACAAAAGGGAAATAAGCAAAAGTAGTAAAGAAATCCAAATGTCTAGTACATTACAATAGTGCGCACAAAAAATTGAAGATGCGAGAAACAACGTGAACCAGTTACGTCTCTCTCGGCCATTGGGCTAGGAAGGCATTATAGCACACGTTATTTTTAATTTATACTTTTTTTTTCCACTGCTTGACTGTACCTGAAAAACGGATGGCAGTAGGTGCATTTTTTTTGCGCTCGAGTCATCCAGATTTCGATTATATTGTGGACTTTAATAATAATTAAATCATGTACTCAACAACCAATGGATGAACTCCCAAAAGGCTGCGGAATTACAACTTTGAATGCTTCCAAATACACGACCCTTTTTTTTCCGTTGAAAAGGGCACAGTGAATCAATTTCCAATGATATAAGTTTAAGCGGACTTTGGAAAAGACATTGAAGTAATGAACTTCCACTATTCATGGACAATTTATTTTATACTTGACTGACGATACACAACTTCCACTATGATTGACGTTGAATATTCAAGTTTGCTATTAACCCTTGTTCAAAATATACCACATACCATCAGCAGGCAACAGGGCTTCATTAGCGCACTATTAGTAAAGTGCCCTCTTTAATCACCTTTTCCTATACTTTATCGGCGATTGGTAACAAACACAGACGACCATGTCTATTGGCCATTATCCTCCGCGGTTCTGGTATTGGTTGTACCGTAAACAACTGCTCTATATTTCCCAGTTAGTCAGTCCCATTAAAGTTGCGCGTCACTGATGACTGCGAGTGAAATGAACCACGTGATGCTTACGTTACAACGACTATTTCCGGTGTAGTATTAATACACTGTAGAAATTACAGAATCGATATCGCCTTATTCCACGTAGTCACATTATCTAAAGAATAAAACATTACGCCAGTTCACTGTATATATCAGGAATAGCAAATGGCAGAGGTATCCCCCAATGCCAATGAGTCAGTGACCCGCCGAAGCCCAGTGGGTAGCGTCATTGGTCCGAGACCCAACCTCCAGGCCCACTGATAACCAAACCTATATAAGCGAACGGGAACCCCATTTCTCCTGTGCTACATTTTTTACTTGTGCATTATTTGTGATCCTTTAAACTGACGGACGTCTGACTTGCAATTGGAGTATCCGTTTAAAGCTGTGTATGAAAACACAAGTGATTTTTACACTTGTTTTAACGTAAGTGAAAAAAAATATAACTAGGGCTGGCGGATCGAAATCCCCCAACTGATTATTTCCTTATCTTTTTGTGTTCGAGGGATGGTGTCCTTCACTCCAACTTTTCCAGATAACCCTATTTACAAAAGATATAAAAAAACTGGACAATGGCAAGGGGGAAAAACACTAGTGGTTTGTGCTCTGCATAAATCCCCCAACAGGTGGCAAGGCCCCTCACATGTCTGGCACTGTGACTCTACTAAGTTGGCATGTGAAGAGAGCCGGCTATCTATTTTTGGGGTATGGGTGGAGCGTATTCGGTGGGTTCATTAGAAACAGTTCCTCTGTACCACCCTTCAGGCAGGATACACTAGGCAGAGCTTTATCTTTATTTGTTTTACGGAATTCGTTCTTGACTTTGTGCTAAAAGGTGCAACCTCAGTAGACAGTTTGTTTACTATTCCAATTACTCACCCACACTCTTTTTATTATTATTTCCGTGTGACTGACCGGATACCACCCAATAGTAGCTATGCCCTTGTCTCTAGGTTTAGTTCGACATTCGCAACCTTTACGTAGCGCATTACGCACCAACAGGTACCCGTTCCCCACTTTGTCACGCACCATGTCGACCGGAATTCCCAAAACGACGACGGCCGCGACCCAATCGCCGTCACTACAAGGTCAACTTTACCAACACCAAAAGGAACTTCCTTCACTGCCCGTACCCAACCTCAAGGCCACCGCGGCCAAATACCTCCAAACGGTACGTCCCTTTTTGTCACCCAACGAGTTGGCCACGACAACCCAACATGTGCGTGACTTTGTCGAGAGTGAACAAGGGACACTTTTGCAACAGCGCTTGCAACAACGGGCCAGTCAGCCCGGTATGACCAATTGGTTGGCAGACTGGTGGGACGATATTGCGTATCTTCGGGTACGTGACCCGGTAGTCGTCTTTGTGAGCTACTTTTTCGCCTTTAACGACGATAAAATGCGTCAGTTGCCTGCCCAAAGAGCGGCCGACATTGCCTTTTCGGCGTGGCAATTCCGTAACCAAGTGGTCAACGAGATTCTGAGTCCCGAGTACGTTCGCCAGTCCCCTTTATGTATGGCCTCGTTTAAGAATATGTTTCATACCTGCCGTATTCCCGCGTCTAATGTTGATTTTCTACAGCATTATTCCCCGGCTGATTGCTCCCATTTTGCGGTGGTTCGTAAAAACAGATTTTACAAAGTGTCGGCGGTTCACGACGGAGATGGTCAACCCCTCACCGTGGCCGAATTGGAACATCAACTCCAGGCCATTTTGGACGATACTTCGTCAACCTCACCAGCGGTGGGTGTATTGAGTGCAGGGAATCGGGACCAGTGGGCAGGGGACCGTGAGCAGATCCTGGCTGCCTCGCCCCTTAATGCGTCCGTTTTGAAAGAATTGGAAAGTGCCGCATTTTTAATCTGTTTGGATGAGGACCGTCCCGTGACTCGCGATGAACACAGCCGTTTGTGCTGGCACGGTAACGGACGTAATCGGTTCTACGACAAACCCCTGCAGTTCTTTGTGACCGATAACGGACGAGCGGGATTCTTGGCCGAACACGCCGGTATGGACGGAACCGCCACTAGTCGTTTGTGCAACTATGTATTGAGCCATGCTGCCCAAGTTTACTCTACTCCCGAGTCACAGTCCGTACGCGATACCCTTCCGACTCCAGTACCTTTGGACTTTGTAGTAAACGACCCTTTGAAACGGGCCATTGCCACTGCCGAGACCAAGTTTGACCAGCTGATTCAAGGCCACCAACTCCGCGTACTGGCCTATTCGGGATACGGTAAAAATTTGATCAAGCAGTTCCGACTGAGTCCCGATGCCTACGTCCAAATGTTGATGCAGTTGGCTTATTATCGTATGCACGGAACGGATGGAGCCACGTACGAATCCGTCCAAACCCGCCGCTTCTCCCGGGGTCGTACCGAGGTGTGTCGTTCGGTATCGGTAGAATCATCCGCCTGGGTTAAAGCCATGGACAGCTCTTCCGTTACTCCCTCCCATAAACTCCAACTGCTCCAACGAGCCGTAACGTCCCATTCGCAGTATATGAAGGAAGCGGGTGCGGGATACGGGATTGATCGTCATCTCTTTGGCTTACGCATGTGTCTCCGTCCGGACGAACCTAAACCGGCTATGTTTACGGACCCGATATTCAGCAAGTCTTCCCACTGGGTTTTATCGACATCGCAATTAAGTAGTCCCCATTTTGACGGTTGGGGTTACGGTGAAGTGGTGCCCGACGGTTACGGATTGGCGTACATGATTAAAGATGATTCCCTCCACTTCAATATTACCTGCGTGAGTGACCCTGCTGCACCGGTCAACGCTGACCATTTGCTGCATTATCTCCAACAGGCTGCCGATGATATGCGCACGCTCGTCCAATCCGCCACGAACTCCGAATCGTCTGCTAAACTGTAGATACATCCATCTTATTTCTATTGACTCTGTTTATTAATTTATTTTTGATGATGTGTGCTTTATAGGCTCAGCTCCGTTTGGGCTATGCAGTATATGCACAGCAATGCTTTTATTCAACGGGCGTGATGTTTTATTTGTCCTCTCCCTCTCTCTTCTTGTAGTTATTTGAGGCTGGTGTTTATTGTGTATATGAGTGCCAACTGACATATTTTTATTGCGTGGGATGAATCTAGATGTAAAACCCTTTTTCCCCTATAAAGGTAATGTAGTGTTTTAGTTGTTCACATTTTATATATATGGTTGGGTATTTCCAAGCTCCTCGGTAGCGTCAGCTCAGTTTATATGGAATTTTAGTACTAGACTTTTATTTATTAACGGCATTGCTTCCAGTAGCATCGTCAGTATGAACTTATTTAATCAATTGTTTCTACAAAAAAAAATACTATCTTATAGTGAGCTTGGCTTGAGTGGCCTTAACAAGTGACGATAGAAATATTTATATACCGAGTGACCTTGTCCCCATATATAAATTACACCAGAGGGGGGGGGGAAAAGTCATTCCCCAGACTTTCCCAAGGCTGAGTGACCAAAAGTGCTGACGAGTTTCTAGAGGCCCACTTCAAAAAAAAAAAAGAACCACGGCAGAATGGTGCCTAGACTAGCTTTACACCGGGTGTTATGCACTACGACGTCAGTTTCGTGACGGTTCTTTTAAACCACAGCTCGGTCCAGGTTGGCATGCGACACTTTGTTTTATATTTTCCGTTTGGTTTTACTTGGCAAGGCCTCTTTCTTAATTACCGCAGTGAACATTGTTTCCCAAAGAAACCAGCCTACTCCACTAACCTCTCTGTGTATGGTTTTGCTTCACTTTCCCTTTGATGAGCTCACCCTGTTCACAGTGTGGTGCTCTTTTACGCTTCTTTATTATCCGAGGCTTGGCTCTTTCTGTTAATCACTTAAACTCCATATAACGTGCCATTGCTGATTCCTAGTGTCCACAGGGCGTGCGTTGTGACATTGCTTTTCCATCCTACGCCAAGCTCCCGCCACTTTCACTATTGTTTGCATTGCTAAACTTGCGTTTCTCCCTTGTCGTCTAACGTGTGGCACTAGTCGGTGAAACGTCGAGTGTAGCCAAACCCTTTCCCAATTATTTTCACAAGAATATATAGGCAACGATGGATTTCGGGTCATTATTGGTCACGGGTTGGTCAGGTTACGCTGTGGGCAGTCTTGTGCTGCTCGTGGTGGCTTTCGTGGCCTTGCGGTGGTTACGCGACCCCGAGGATGCGGACCCATGGTGCAGTTGGATTGCCCTGGTGGGTCTGTGGGTCGGTCTCTGTGTGGCATTACTTACGATACTGGACGTGTTCCTTGTGTCGGCTACGGTGGACCAGTATACCGGTTTAAAATACGCTTGGGCTACCCCCGAAGTGTTGACCCAGGTGCAAGTGGGAGTACAGGCGGCCCAGTACGTTTTACTGGCCTTGATGGCCCTTTTGGTGTTCGGAGTAATACCCTTTGTGTACTTTTTCTATGAGGAAAATGACCTGGAAACGAGTCTGTCGGGTCGTTTACAAAATGCTGCCAAGTACACTCTCTTCATTGTGGTCATTGTACTGCTACTCTTGACTACTGGTTTTGTGTTGCAAACACGACAGGATTTACCTGGAAATGGCGGTGACCCAGGGTGGTACAAACGGTTGTGGTCTGCGACCACCTGGCACGAGGTGTTGGCGTTTACCATGGGCGCCATGTTGACGTTGGGTATGGGAGTATACATTCTGTATACGTCGGTGGGTTTGGCGCTGCTACCGCTAACCTTGACTCAAATACGACCCCCTTCCGCGTCTCGGGATACCATCTATCGAGTCGAACGAGAATTGGATATCAACCGTCAAATGCAGCGTTCAATTCAGCTGCGTTACCAGAACGTACGAGTTCCGGTGAATACGCGCGACCGGATGTTGTTGGAAGAATTAGCTAAACAGGAACGGTTTTATTTGCAACAGCTCGAAGAAACTCGTCAAGCGACCCGACCGCGTTTGTGGGGCAGTGGATGTTTGCCGGCCTTTAATCTTCTACTTCGTGGAGTGGCGGGTTGCTTCCTTATTGTGTTAAGTTGGTCGGTGCTTTTGTCGATTGCGTTGACCAGTATTGCCAAGATAACCCAGTCGGTGTGTGGTAGGGACTGTGGGTATGCCCTCGACCAAGCCTTTCTGGCCAACCCCATGGCGTTTGCCTTTCAGCAGTTATCTCAACTCTTTCCGGCCGACGTGTTGGGCTTTGCGGGGTTGTTCACATTCTTGGTGGTGTGCACATTTGTGACAATAGTATACCAAGGAATTGGTGTATTGGGTATCGTTCGATTCTACCGGGTAGCCCCCCGGTCTACCTCTCCCCAAGCCCTATTGTGTTTGGCCACGATGGTTATGTTTGCCACATGGGCATTGTCCTATAATTTGGCCACCCATATTGTACCCCACTATTTGACCTTTGGAAGTCAGGTATACTGCAACCGCACCGTGGAAGCTATTCCGACCACCCAATTCGTCCCCATGGAGTTGACTCGGGACTGTACGAACCACCCAGAGTTCATCGTACCCTGCGATGCCAACGCCCCCGGTACCATCTGTACACGTACTCAGTTTTCCTCGTTATTTCATAGTGTGGCCCAAGGTTACCCTGTCTTTGGGGTGGGGTTCTTCCACGCCCAATGGGTCTTTCTAGGTCTCAATCTTTTAAGTTTTGCTGTGTTCCTGGTTAAATCCTGCAACGGTACGCTGACGATTTCTGGTTCTAGAAGTAACTCTTACACTACCTCGCGTGATACCGCCGATCCCCCAAGACGTCGAGGTGATTATGATGAAGAAAGCGGTGCTGGTGAAACGGATGCCCTGTTATCGTCCACGGCTTCCCATGTACCCCCACCGGGAGATGGGCATTCACCCTACCGTACAGCCGATCGACGAGCGGTTAGTACCCATGGCCGAATTGGGAATAGAACGTTTGGATAACCCTCGCTAGTCTCCAGTCGTCGTTAACCGTATCATTTTTTGTCTTTAGCATTCTCGTTTAAAAACTTTTACATGTTTTCCTTATCAAACGATATCATGTCTCCTTTATTCATTTCCATATGATGCTCTTTGTTCGTTGGTAACAATAGTGGGTATTATTGTAGTATTTCCCCTTTCGTTGTATTCTTTACATTCTCTACTACTACGAGTACCAAGGGTACAAGTGTGGTCTTATGTCTAGAAAACTTGTCAGCGCTTTTCCGATTCAGAATATGAGTTGTATTTTTTTTATTCAATGTCAATTATAGCCTGTGTGTACTTTTTTCTTTTAATCATGTAGAGGTTATCGTTAGGACATGGTGTTTATTACACTGCAGTGGTAAACAATATACAATAGATACATATATACATTGCAAAAGTGAATATCGCACCTTTAAACAGGATACTCAACAGGTAAAAGTTGTACAGAGGGGAAATCCATAAGTAGGTGCTACTATACCAAAAAACGAGCTGTCCAAGCCTGCCCTGTTTTTTTTTCTAACCTTACAAGTTGTTATCCCCCCTTCTCAGAAAGGACCCAGTTAGTCACTGAGACACATGTCAATTTCGCCTTCCTCAAGGTCATCATCCTCTTGTGAGTCCTTTTGTGGATGGCGTGGTGGTGTGGGGGGCTTTTCTTTTAGCGGTGATGGCAGCACATTGGACCCCAAAGGTGCTGTTGTAGTGGTGGGTTTGTCAGTCGGCAAAAGTGACGGTTTAGATGGTGTTGGAGGATGGGAACCTTTCCCGGACGCGAGTGCTTCAGGGCGATGAGATACATGTTCATATTTTTCCGATTTATCCTCTGTAGAACGCGAAAACTGGCCGTGACTTGTCCCAAACGATGGATAATTCCATATATTGTCGACCGTATAGGGGTTGCTATAGGGATAAGAAGGTGGGGTATAACTCGGTACATGAGGAGTGGTATGACGGTAAGGATGGTAACGAGGCCGAGAAGAAGGGGGAAAATTCCGTCCGCCCCTTCTAGATGCATCGCTGAATTGGCCACTATACGTATCGTAAGCAGAAAGCAGTGTGGAAAACTCATCACCCGGAGTCCAAGCGGTAGGGTATGCCCCTGAAGGTGGGGCTTCTTGCCAAATCGCTGGTTGCTCTTTGGGAAGTCCGGGGGGTTTCGTGGAAAAATCAAACCGGTCTAGATCCAAACCCGGGTAAACAACCAAGGGGTACCACTTTGTTGTGGTTGGTATACCATTGTTTGTGGAAGTGGTGCTTGGTAAGGAACTGGGTTGCTCAGGTTCGACTTGGTCACCATCTACTTTGGTATCTTTACGCGTATTCTGTTTCACATCCATATCGTCATCACCATAAATGACCAGAGGGGTAAACGGTCGTATAAACGTTTTAGCAGTATACAAGGGGTCGCGATCGGGTCGGGTTGAGATATACCCAGGAGGGTAGCCAAACCGGTACATGCGTTCAAAGTATTCCGGTATAACGGCAGTATCCCCCATAGAATGCTCTTCCGTGGCATTTGTCACCTCGTGCTGAGAACCCCCCTCGAAATTGACACCCAACGCTTCGCATAACGCTCTGGATAATTTCCCGGGTCTGAATTTCTCAAGACACCTTTGTACCGATGATTCCTCGGGTAATAGATAATACCGTAAATCCTTGGCAGATACGACAGCGTGACTACTCTGAAGGTCTCGATTACGGTCGATTCGGTCAGAATCCCATGGAAGGGGGCAGTCGTTTAATTCGTGACCGGGTGCCAGACAATTGAAACAAACCTTGGCGTCCCAAACCCTTGTTACATTACCATTAGGGCGAGCCAACGGATCGTCCAAGACAAACTTTAGTGAGGGTTCGTACTGACCGTAAAAAGGACCTAGGTACTGTTGGCGTGGATCAAATGTATGCTGGGTAAAGTCAAGACATAGATCGGCGTCGAGGTATACTGTAAAACCTTGGACACGTTCTTGAATGGGTTGGGTTTGATCTGGTACGGCTACTTCCGTAGTTGATTCCGTAGCGTCCTGGGCCACAGAGTCGACCTGGGGTTCATATTCGAGGTTTTCCCGGGGTGAGCCCTCCGAATAAGGCACATCGGCCTGATCTTTTGCATCGCTCTGTTCAGCGATAGACGGGGACCGAGGAGTCCAGGATCGGCTCAGTCGGACCATTCGCGTCTCCGGATCAAACTCGAGCCTCGAAAAAGATCCCACTGTTTTGGCGTTTTCCATCATATATTTCTCGAGCTGCAACGGAACCACTTGTCGTCGTAAACGGTGGGGTAAACGAGCACACAGCCAGTCTAGCGACACATACCCTTGAGGATATAGCTGCGACTGACCTGAGGGGCCAACGTTGTTCTCCAGAATTCCCACGAGGGCATCCACCGCCTTGTATACCCATTGAGGAGTAGCAGGTTCAGTACGACCACCAGAGTGAAGCTGTTTACGTCCTGCTTTATGAACATTTTGGAAAGGTGCGGTATTGTAAGTAGGTGTGGGTACATTTTCCACTTCCAGTGGGTGAGTTGCCCGTAATACACGTTGAATACACCGCTGAAGGTACTCATTTTTCCAACGTGGAATATTGCGTACTCCTATTACCAGTTGTGCCTCGGGGGTATCTCGCCATATGCGAGTAGCATGGTTCATGGCATTAGCTGCCCACTCGTCATCGTTTCGAGGTTGGGACCCTTGAGTGCATTCCGGATAACGTGGGGAAGCGGGGACCGACCGCCGAGCGTCGGTGTCGACCATGTGGAGGAAACAAAATAGAGGGTGGGGTATTGGGGTGGATTATTAGGAACTCGAGTTCAACGCATTTCAAAAATTAGTTAACAACGATGAAAAAAAAAGGAATATAGTATACCAGGTAACGTAGATGAGTAAGTCGGAAAAAATCGAAACTGGCTGTAGCGCGTCCTTAACTTTCAAGCAAACCAACCAAGGCCCAGCAAGGCTAAACCAGGTTTCACTGCCCATTTCCATTCCAGCTTTGTAAACGGTTCTGGTGGCTTTCCAGAGTTCACACTATCAAACCTTCACCCTTTGTTACATTATTGTTGAAAAAGTTTATACATTCTTTATTTATTTCTTTAGCTGCCTTACATTTTTTCTGAAACAGCCTTTGCGTGTAACAACTGCTTACCTTACCAATCAACATGTCACGCCAGTTTTGCGGTAAACTCTTCAGCAAAGCAGTCACCTTTGCCGATTACGGACGACCCCAAGAAGTACTGCGGGTGACTGACCGCGCCATAGCACCCTTGTCTCCGACCGGCGTTCGAGTGCGTATACTGGCCGCTCCCATCAACCCGTCGGACATTAACCAAATCGAAGGGGTGTACCCAGCCCGACCGACGTTTGAACCTAATGTAGGGGCGGTAGCTGGTAACGAAGGGTTAGCGGAAGTAGTAGCCCTAGGGGAGCAAGTCGCGCAAAGGTCTCCCAATTCCGACGGTGCGGGGTTGCAAGTGGGAGACTGGGTCCTCCCGTTTCGTCGGTCGTTTGGTACCTGGCAAACTTTGGCCTCGGTGGAAGCCAGCCAAGTAGTAAAAATCCCTAAATTTACCAATGTTTCACCGCTTGCCGCGGCCACTTTGACGGTCAACCCAAGCACTGCGTACCGGATGCTCAAAGATTTTGTGACGCTGCGGCCGGGTGATTATGTGATCCAAACCGCCGCCAACAGTTCAGTGGGTCGCGCTGTGATCCAGCTTTGTAAGGCGTGGGGTATCCGCACCATTAATATTGTGCGAGACCGTGACAATCTGGACCAGCTTGTCCACGAACTGACTGAACTGGGGGCCACACTTGTGTTGACTGACGGACAACTTCGGGAAGCTTCGGTGCGTGCCCAGCTCAAAGAGCTGAACGGACCGGTAGCCCTGGGCTTGGACTGCTGCGGCGGTAAAGTATCCACCGAAGTGGCCAGGGTACTGAGCCACGGGGCCCCATTGGTTCTCTACGGAGCCATGAGTAAAAAACCCTTGACGTTTCCCGTCTCCCTGTTTATATTCAAGGATATCCAGGTGCGTGGTTACTGGATGACCCGCTGGTATGGTCAACAAGATCACGAAACCCGCCTCACGATGTGGACTGAATTATTGAAATTGATCGACCAAGGTGCCCTACAAAGCCCTTCGTTTCACGTAATTCCATGGTTAGTACCTCCGGTAGCCAACGCTGACGATGTCAACGGAAGCTTACAAACCAAGATCCAGGATGCTTTACGCGATTATAGCGCAGGTTTCACCAATAAGAAGTTCATACTGGCCATGGATCCCAAGTTACTCACGGAAAAACTCTCAGGGTGAGTGTCTACCGAATTGATTTGAATAATGATTAAGAGTAAAATTATTTATAGGGGAAAAGGAAAGCACTAAATTGTAGAGAATTTAGTTTAAAAAAAAAAGATAAGATCGCTGACTGTATTATTAGAATATATAAAAATAGAAACAAAAAGCAATAGCAATCAAAAGGAAAGCCATGAATGACATATTTCCTCCAACATATTCAAAACAACCCAGAGTATGAAGAAAAGAACACTGCGCCCATTGCACGTATTGAAGCAGTGGTGGGACAAAACACCACCTCAAAGATCAACACAGAAAATCATTACATGACCAAATAAAGAGCAGCGGTGGCAAATCCACCAATGGTGAGCTGAAGTGCCCAGGGTAAGAACTGTTGGGCAGCAGCGTTAGCGTCGCCAGATGACGACTTGCCGTCGGTAGAGATCTTACCAGGGGTAGGGTCGGTCATGCTCTTGCACTCGGAATCGTCGCTGCGAGAAGGTGAAGCGACCTTGAACAAACCGTCAAAGTCACAAGCATCCTTGTTATTCTTTTGGGCCTTGTAGTAGGTACTCATCGCCACAGCGGCCTTGACGGTCATATTACAAGTGGCGTATTCCCCAAATTCACCCTTTTCGGCATCAGCGCTAATATCGTCACAGGCACCTTCTCCGCAAGCAAAGTCCAAAGCTTCACCAACGGCCTTGCTGAAAGAAGTATCGTTGTCACCTTTGGGCGAAGCACCTACCAAACAAGGGAGGGTATCCAACACACACGAGCATTTGGCATCCGAGGGAGTGCTCAACAATTTTTCGCTCGAGTGCCAAATATCGTCTACCTTGGGGCATTCGGGTATGCTACCCTTGCCGCTATAACTGTCCAACTTCTCGCCCGAGGGCTTGACTTTGCCCAGCATTTCCTTGAAGGTGTCGTATTCGGTCTGATCGATGATTTCGACGTCATTGCCCTTGACGTTAACTAAACCATAGTCGTTCTTTTCGTCTTCACTGTAAGCGTACATGAAACCACCCGAGAACACCTCGTCCATATCGGAACCGTACAACGAGCCGACTTCATCAAAAGTACGAGGACGGTTGATATTGCATCCGTACTCAGTAAGGATTACTGGGGCAGGATAATCGGTCAAATTCTTGACCACGGCTGAATATCCAGACGACACAAAGTCAGTCTTGGATCCGCACCACTGATACAAGTTGACACCATAAAAATCAACCCGCTCATTTTCTTCACCACAAGCAAAGTAATCTTGCAGCTGATGACGGATGGCGGCATCGTCATTGGTAGCGTAACCCACCGGAATGGACACTTCGGCCTTCTTGAGGTAATCCTTGACGTCACGGATCAACGTCTTGACGTACATGGACGCATTGGTATTACCTGGCTCGTTGGTCACTTCGTTACCCACAACAAACGCGGCCAAGTTGGGGTACTTGGCCAACTCCGCCGCCTTTTGCACGTGGTAACTATACAATTGGGTGTCGTATTGGGGGCTCTCACGGTTAATGGAGTACTTGGGGGTGTTCAAATCAGCGATCACGTAGATACCGTTGTCTTCGAAAAGCTTCATACACTTTTCGTGGTCACGACCCAGTTGAACTTCATACACTCGAATGGCGTTGAGTCCCAAATCCTTGAAAACCTTCAAGTCACGCTCACAGCCCTCAGGGTTAGCCAATGGGTCAGGATTCTTTGGGTCCGGGTCTTCCAACTTGGGAGCATAGGCAATACCCTTGAAGTAAAACTGCTCACCAGTGGACTTGTCGAACCAGAGCTTGTCCTTGATAACCAAGGGGTTGACCTCGGCGTAAGCCTGGAGCATCAGGGCGCTCAGCGCCGCCAAAGACATAGTAATAGACACCTTCATAGTAACGATTATTCCCAAAAAGAATACACTGGGATAAAAATGGATTAGTGTGAGTTTTGGATAAATACAAATAGCAAGTCTATTGCTACGCTTACCCAAACTATCGTGAAAAATTAAGAAATATAACAAGGTCCGTAGCAAATAACCCCCTGTGTGTTGCAAAGTAAATAGGGAAGCAAAGCGGTACACGCTGAGTGTTCCCAATAGATATAGTGGCAAAATATTTCAAAAGAAATAACAGAGAGTGTTTGCGTCGTAATACCAAACCGGTTGATAAATATGTGCGCTATTTAAAAGCGAACGTGTGAAAAAAAAGGTGGAAACACACAGCAAGTAAACACTACCAGTAATATATCATTTCGTCAGTAAAACGTATCATTTGCACCGGAAGCCTACTGCTCCATTATATATACTCTGCCAAGACGGATAGATTGACCAACCTCAGGAGAGCAAGGGGAGGTTAACCAAGGAGAGGCGCGAAAAGGGGGGGGAGGAAAACTAAACCGCACTGAATGGCGGCAAAGGTAGCGTGTAAATAGTGATGGACTGTGACCAGGGGAAAGCGAATCGGGGCCAGCAAAGGAATGGTAAATCTCGAGCTCTCCATCTCTCCCTCTTGTTCCCCTTTCCCAAACACGAACCTTTAGGCACATTTACTGCTTCCACTTTTCGCTCTTCACAAGGTCCCAATAAAAAGTCATAAATTAATTGCATATTAGTTTCTATTCCATACGGGTAGAATTGTACTATTTTTAGCTGGAAATAAGACAATAGAGCAGTGCTATTTTTTCGTAACTGACACACTATCCCTAGATGTGTCACCACCGGACGTCATAAACGGCTCTACAACGGAATCTTTAC
>JANBPY010000060.1:0-21670 GCA_027577015.1 Dispira parvispora
CACGCCAAAATGAATACCATAACCGCAATGACAAGAGTTAGTGGGACAGGTTGATACATGTGATAATTTGCAGAAGGATATATAACGTTATTCTATATACTGTTTTGAACAGGTGGTATTCACCAGGATAATAGTGACTGGCTGTAACTTACCTCGCAGAGTGGATTCGATAATGCTAAAGTTGTGTACCCGACTGAGAAACTCTGAGGGGGTAAACTCAGAACCGTAACGAGCGCCAGTCATGGTGAAGATCCAAAAGTAAGGTGAATAAAAGAACTAGTTACAAAGTAAAGCACTATTGTGACGAAGGAACGTAGTAACACCAGTTACGCAAGGGTAGAGTTGACTAGAAAGTAAAAACTAAAGGGAAAGAGAGCGAAGTGAAGTCCAAACAGTGGGAGGAAGAAGCAGGATATGAGCAAGTCGCACCAGTTAAATAGGAGAAAATAAACAGCAGCAAAAAAAACAGAGTATATGCATTGGAGGGAGGGACAGTGGAAATTTGTATTTCTGTGTACTTTAGTCGTGATGTGTCATTTACTCAAGGGACCGGTTACCATAAAAGAATGTAAAATGTCGCCAGCCAAACAAATCACAGATAATGTTTTAGTGGGTCACTTTGTTTTGCAGTGAAGCGGTTTCGTAATAGGCAGGTTTTAGAGACCCCCAAACCGGGACTTGGCCAATTGCTGCCCCCTGTGGGTGCTTTTTCCGACAATACTTTTTTTTTCCAATATTTCGTAATGGCAGTTAAAATTCTTCAAAAATATGCGCTAGAGGGGGGTTATTTATGTAATTCATTCAAAAACCATAAATTTTTAATATTTATCAAAGTGATGTTTAAGTTCTCTACTAAAAAAATCTACATTAAAATGAAAACAGTGACAGCTGGCCATAATACAAGCGAATAAGGGGATGAGGTGGTCATTACTGTACAACCAAGACAGAACGACATGAAGTAGCAATGAAAAACAAAATTTAAAAATCAGCATCCATGGTAAAGGCGTGGCCGTTATCAGAACTACCGGGAGCACGCATCACACCGGCCTTTTGGTAATCAGATACCCGTTTTTCGAAAAAGTTTGTTTTGCCCTGTAATGAAATCAGGTCCATAAAGTCAAAGGGGTTTTCGGAACGGTAATGCTTGGGACAGCCCAAAGCCACCAGCAAACGGTCAGCCACAAACTCAATGTATTGCTTCATCAAAGTGGCATTCATTCCAATAAGACTCACTGGCAAAGCATCTGATAAAAAGTCTTGTTCAATAGCCACCGCTTCCACGATAATGGCCTTGACGACCTCTTGTGACGGTTTGTTACGCAAATGGGAGAACAACAAACAGGCGAAATCGGTATGTAAACCTTCGTCACGGGAAATAAGTTCGTTGGAAAAGGTAAGACCGGCCATTAAACCCCGCTTCTTAAGCCAAAAGATGGAAGCAAACGATCCCGAGAAAAAGATTCCTTCGACAGCGGCAAAGGCCACCAACCGTTCACCAAACGAAGCCCGTTGATCTCCGATCCAACGCAAAGCCCAGTCGGCCTTGCGACGAATGCAAGGAATATTGTCCAAGGCCTGGAATAAATAATCCCGTTCCTTAACATCCCGAATATACGTATCAATCAACAAACTGTACATTTCAGCATGAATATTTTCAATCATAATCTGAAATCCGTAAAAGCAACGCGCTTCCGCAATTTGTACCTCGTTACTAAAGCGTTCCAACAAGTTTTCATTGACAATACCGTCCGATGCCGCAAAAAAGGCCAGTACGTGTTTGATGAAATGACGCTCGTTATCGTTAAGTCGCTCCCAATCGTGCATATCCTTGGACAGGTCTACTTCCTCAGCGGTCCAAAACGAAGCTTCGGCTTTCTTGTACATTTGCCAAATCTCGTGGTATTTAATAGGAAACAGTACGAACCTCCCGGGATTGGCCTTGAGAAGGGGTTCTTCCGCTTCCAGCTGACGGATCCGGGCCAACTCCGCATCGTCCTTGATGTGAGGACGAGCGCGAATCAGAGTGTCGTTATTCAACGCAACGGGGTTTGGGGCTTCAAAAGACATGGTCAAGTTTCGAGTAAACGATTGGAAATGTGAAATAGTAGTAAAAACTCAAGGGGTTATAAAAGTACACAAAGTGCTTGTGGAAAAGAAGCTGCTGCGGAAGCTGCGGTGGGTTTGGAGCACAGTGAAAAAAAAGCAAGTGAAAAATCTTGTTGGTGGGAAGAAAAAAAGGGTAATCGGAGAAAAATAAAACTCGACGATTAGCCAAAGAAATAAAAATCAACCCACAGACCAATAGGTAAACAAATGAATTGGTAAGCGGTAGCAAACGAGTGCAGAAATCAAGCGTGGTGAATAGCAACAACCTAGTGGGAAAGACCTACAACTGGTTAAACATAGAGCGATAGAGTGGTACACAGTTTACCCAAACAGGAGGGAATCCTCTGTCCTTTTATATTTCAAAGGATGGAACTGAGTCCCACCAACGCGTTTCGTATGGGAAGTTTAACCTCGCTTTTTAAAAGTGAACAGTGTACAAACTGTTTACTCCTTGCGCTCCCCCCCTTTTCCTTTGATTTTATGCCAATCCTTATTCTCCACACTCTTGTTGCTCTATTGGACATTGGTCAAAGACGCGTCTACATCGGATTGACCATTGATAAAAGGTTATTTACAACTACAACACATCACAGCATTTATTAGCCAACTCGACCACTTTTTATTCCTTCTGAACCCAGCCGTCTGGTAGAGTCAATCAGGTTTGACTCTTGTTTAAAACCATTTAGAGTATGACTTGACCTACAAGCCAAAAAAAATTAAACTGAAACCTTGCCTTTCATCGTTTGGAACCTCTAAAAAAACTTGCACTCTCTTTTGTAAAACGCGTATACCCCCAAACTTTCCTCTCCCACCAGGAGAACATCCAGCTATAAACACACCCACACTGATTTGTTTACATTTAGCCAAACGCACAACACGAACCGTCCAATCATAACAATGCGCATTCCCGCCTCTTTCTAAACAAAACAAACCATCGTCCAAAGTGTTTCCGTGGACTGTATGGAAGGGATTTTCCAAGGCGGATTAGTAAAAAATAAACAACAAAACACTTCTTAATGCAAACGCTCGGGAATTGACCCTGGACGCGTACCAAACACTATCTGTGATTGGTCTGGGTCGTGTTTACTATTTATTTATTTTCGTCGGTATGACGTGGATAAACATTACCGACGTGTAACGGTAATACTCCTTGCAAAGTTGTTCATAACAAGTTGGTGTGGTAAATCCTACGCTGGGGTAGTGCCTTTTGTTAACCAAGTAGCTCAGCTGGGGAAACATTGATTCGCTCAGATATTTGATATGTTAAAACTTCCAAAGTCCTCACCGTTTCCCTTTCATAGCCAACCGTCGTAACCAAGCAACCTAGTCGAATGGATATTTATTACCTCTGGTTATTGTAATTTCAAATCTGACCACTCCCGTGCAGCTACCACAGAATCCTTTGACACGACAATTTACCGACTCTAGTACAACAAGAGTAATCGTATGAAATAATTGGCTTCTCTTCCACAAGGATCACCACCAACCACATCATCAGATAAGATAAACCTATGCTAACAGCTGGTGGATTTGTATAGACCTCGTTCAAATATATACCTTCATCATGTTATCCTGTTGTCATCAACACTTATCATTCTATTGGTTAGATACGATATCACACGTACATTGTAAATTCTATACTAGATAAAACACAAAAGAACACATATGCCCGCTAATAGCTAGTAATTATGCCAATGTCAAAAATGTAAAATAAAATAAAGTAAAAACTCCAAAACAAACAACGCTTAAAATGGAGATTCCATTAAAAATCGAAATAATAAAAAAAGGTTGAACTCCAACCATAAGTGGTAACAATATTCGAATAAGTCGTGTGCTATGTCCAAACATCACTGGTTATCTTTCGGACTAGTTTGTCAAAAAACGTACAATGACATATCCAGGTAATCCAAACCATAATAATATTGCAATTAGTCACCTACGCTTTAAAAAAACAATGCTTTAAGCCTTACCAAGCCGTGCACCTATATCACACACACTTAATATAAAAGAAGATACTTACCGTAGTGTAAAGTAGAGGATTAGAGCGATTGCGATAAGCAAAATAATCACGACAGCGGTTAAAATCCACAACTTCTTCCGGGTGCGTTTCCGGATCGAAACGGCCTTTTCCACCTGTTCGTTGGCAGCCATGGTGTCGGCCACGGTGTCATTCACCTGAACTTCAATTTTATCAATGACTTCTTGTTGGGTATTGACAATCTCGTTGAGCTGAATAAACAAGGCATTCAATTCCAACGCCTTTTTCTCGATTTGCCGCATTTCCTGCTGACGGGATTCTACTTCACGCAAAACCCGACGCGCCTCACCCATCCGACTCGACGTTAGTAGAGATTGGGTAAATATCTGACCGGCCCGTTCGTCGTCCAACGCTTGTTCAATTTCCTCATCCCCAGCGGTAGGCTTGGCCACTTTGTACTGACGCTTCAAACGGTCTCGGGATTTCTGCCAGTAGGTGTTTTCAATCTGTTGGTAATTGCTAATGCTTTCCTGGAATTGCCGAGTCAGTGCGGTGGCACGACCCTTGCGAGATGAAGCATCCGGACTGGAAGGTGGGAGACTCTGAGTTTGCGCCATCAACTGCTGTAGTGTACCTTGTACCTGCTTTATCTGCTGGTCAATTTCCCCACTCAATTGGTCACGTTCCTGACGACAACGGTTGGTTTGTTCTTCGCCGACCGCTTGTAATGTGCGCTGGTTGAGACGATCGATCTGGTCAACTTTCTGGGCCACTTGTTGGATTAAAAGTTCAACCTGACGGGATTCCTGGTGGAAGTCGGCTAGATTTCCTCCACCTGGGGTCATGGCGTTCATTTCGTAGCCTGTACCACCATGGCCGGGTTGTTGGGCACCCGCCTACATCATTCGACCAAACACCACATTCGTTCCCAGGTAAAATAAAGAAAAAGTTCAAAATTCCAGTGTTAGAGTAAAGCTATTATCAATATCAGCTCATTGAAACTCCAAATATACACATAAATATATTAAATTGCCTGTAGGACCCCATGCACCGTATATGCGGGGTGAGCTCACTGCCATTATGCCCCTACTTTATCGAATTTGCGGATAACCAAAGGCAAAGTGAGCCATAACACCCTCTTTGTCATCAAGGGAACAACTCAACATTGGAAGCTAGTCCACATCTGATTTTGAACCATATTCTTGTGTTCATCCTCTTGCACTCTACTGTTCCAATCGAGATTATTTTTTGTTCTCGCACAGGCGATAAGCGACAAACCGCTCTACCCCCAACGACTAGGAAAGCGTGGTTGTGCAAGCCAATTTATTCACACAGTCGTACTTACCCGAAATTCACCTAAACGGTCTCGACTCATGGTATAGTCGAAAAAGAACCCCGGTGCGGAGTTTGTTCAAGTGATAAAGAAAAACAGACAAGTAGTAATAAAAAATAATAGACGAGGAAATTGGGTTCCGATGGGAAACACTGGCCGTTCTCTTTACTGCTACAGATGGCTCTGTGTGGAAAAAAAATATGTGTAGTCAGGCCACAGGGGTGGCAAATGTAAAGCAACAGAAAAAAAACAAGTAAATACAAAAGTAATAAAACTGGAGAAGAGGAAATTAAGTCTAACCAAAAGGTAAGATTATGCCCTTGTGTCAATGTAGCGCTCAGTTGCGTTACAACCCCTCGAAAAAAAAAGTGCAAGGAAACAGCGGAAAATGTGAGTGAAAATTACACTGACTTAAATACACTAGCTTAAACAGTAGATACACCAGCGTAAAAATTTAACGTTTATGGCGAGGTTTCATTGGAATAATGCGAAAACCATCCACACTGTTTTCAGTCTGGGGGATTCGCGGTGCCTTTATATCATTGTGTGGAGTTCCCCCATTGTTGCAGGTTGTATGCGTATTTCCCTTTTTAGATAATCCACGAATGCTGGGTCTACTGGTAACTGCATGCGGGAGCAGGGCTGTGTGAGGGACTGGTATCGGGTCCCCTCCTCGGAAAACCTAAACGTTCAAAGTAGCTGGGGGGTCCACAAAGGGAATTCGTGCGGATCGGACCTGACCCATCCATTCCATGCACCCATTTGCACATGGCCGCTGGTATTCCCCCTACTGGATTGGCGGTAGGATTTCTATGGCCAATCCCACTCACTCCCCTCTCTTCTTTGGCCCTATTGTAACTCCCCCCTTGTACTAGCGAAATGCCGAGGATGATGTTGGCTTGTGAGTGCCAAGATATCTTTTTGAACTGTCATCCATTCGATTCCATTTATGCTAGCCTGCCTTCAATGGTATACTGCCAAGACGAACAATTGGTCAGATAATGCCACATTGTTCTAATCAAAAGGTATTCATTTACGCGTACCGTGAGTATTTTACCATGGCTACAAACTCTACCAAAACTTTTATCCTGCTTTTACTGCCAAGTCCAGTGGGCCATTTTGGTTAATTTTAACTTTCAAATCCTCACACTATTCTCAAAATATATCATTTCCCAGTTATTTTTAGATATCCTTGACTCAAAATATTTTAACGCCTGATGGCGTTTAGAGCTTGTTAAAAAATACGACCGTTCAGTAAATCCGTTGCCAATGACTTTTATCATTGTTCGTACCGACTATTCCTACTTTACAACGGATTTCACTGTACCACGTATTTCCCAGAGAGACTCGGGTGTTCAGAGAATCTCTAATAGGGTGGTGATCCCATGTTTTTTTTACGCTATACCTACTTCTCAATTTCACCTGGGGGTGGCTGGTAACGTATACTTAATACTCGGCAAAGATACATGTAAATAACCAAAGAACTTATCGTAACAGTATTTACTAGAGAGGGACATGTAAAACAAAACAGTGTGAGAAAGAATATCAGTATATACAAGATACGTCAACTACAAATATTATTTAGGTAACGGATAGGGTTACAGCCAATACTATCGCTATAATAATAAGTAGGACGATGATGGCCACAATCCACAACTTCTTACGGGTACGTTTCCGAATGGTAATGGCTTCCTCCACCTGCTGGTTAGCCGCAGTGGTGTCGGCCAATGTTTCGTCCACGTGAACATCAATGTTATCCATGACTTCCTGCTGGGCATTTAGCATTTCGTTTAGACGGATAAACAACGCGTTAAGTTCCAATACTTTCTTTTCCACAGTGCGCATTTCCTGCTGACGACTTTCCACTTCGTACACCACCCGCCGAGCATCCCCCATACGGTTGGTCGTCAATAACGATTGGGTAAATATCTGACCAGCGCGTTCGTCATCCAACGCCTGTTCGACTTCATCATCCGCGGCCAAAGGTCTAGCTACTTTATACTGACGTCGCAAACGGTCACGGGATTTCAACAAGTAGGCGTTTTCTACATCCTGATAATGCGCAATGGTCTCTTGTAATTTCCGTGTGAGGGCCGTGGTTTTACCTCGCCGTGACTGCGCTTCAGAGTTTGTTGTGGGGAGTTGTTGGTTTTCGGCGGTTACCTTTTCCAAGGCTTGTTGAGCCATTCGCAGTTCTTGGTCGATTTGCTCACTTTCATGATCTCGTTCGCTTTGGCAACGTTTGATTTGTTCTTCACCGACCGCTTGCAATGTGCGCTGGTTTAGCCGGTCGATATTTTGCACTTTTTGATTTACCACCTCGATCAAACGTTCTACGTGGAGGGTTTCCTGGTGAAACGTCAAAATGCTACCGTCGGGGTTCAACGTGTTCATTTCATACTGTTGCGGAGGGGGTGGTTCCTGTGGAGGTGGTGGTGGTTGCCATTGTTGTGACGGTTGTTGAGGGAATAGCTCCTGTTGTTGTTGTTCTTGCTGCAACCGTTCGTGTTCGTATGGGGGAAAGGTTGGTGCCTCCGTTCGTACTGGGCTATACTGTTGGGCACCCAACCGAAACTCTTGTAACCGGTCGCGGCTCATGGTATGCGACGCACGGGTGATATCTCGGACTTTGGTTTCGTTACGATCCAGTGGTGATTATCACTGTAATTTCGGTGACCCAATAAAATAAACGGTATATACAGTAGTAAAAATGGTGTATTCTCAGTGGCTGAACTCGACGGTGACGCTGTTCAGGGGAACCCTCGAGGCTGACGGCCAAGACGTTTACTTCTGGCGTTGCGAGTAGTTGTGGTGGTCTAGCCGAGGCAAAGTGGTGTAGTGTTTCACAGTATGTTTGGCTCAAATAGCGTACTAACGGTTATGTTATCGAAACTGAGAGAATAGTGGAAGTTAAGAGTAGGTGTGGGTAGGTGGTAATGAAATGGGCAATTCCAATTTTGACTAGAACAATATTTTTTTCTTAAAGTATAACAGACGAATTTACACATACCAGTACAAACAAAGCTAATGCACGCCTAGCACCAAGTGAAACCACTTGGCTTGGTTTAGCAGGGCGGTGGGGTTTTAGGTATATACTCGGCTGTAAGCATGACTGGCAAGGTTTTTCATACACAGACTGTATAAATCTGCCAAGTGAAACAGCTTACACCAGTGACTTGACTGGATTCACCTTTGAAAAATTCAACCAAAGAATCACCACGTGGAAGGGTCTTACAGTATTTGAAGGGAAATGCTCGCCAAGGACCGAGTCATTCATTAATAGCAGGGTGGGTTTATAAGCTTACTGTAAATTGGGTACATTTTGTCATCCCCACAATCGACTACGTAAGCAGTCATCTCTAAGGAAGTACTAAACCAATGAATATCATGCGTTTGTATATTGGCGCGTATTTTGGTTACCTACACTACAGATATGATTTATTGCTGACAAGGTGGCGATAAAGTGTTCCAATCCCTTGCCATTTTAGAGTGAGAGTGCCATGCTCGTCGGAGATGGTGATGACCGCTCTTTTTCGGACGATTCCATTTATCGCCTCCTCTGAGTTACTAATCCCAGCCAATGTTAAGGGGTTAGGACTTTTAAACTTGTTAAGTGTTGACTAGTTCTCCTAACTGTAGTCCACACTTTTCCAAAGTCCATTTCTGGAGACTCTTGGAAAAATTACTGACGACGAAAACCCTTTCGAAAATCACCTGACGAAAGTACTATAGTTCACCCTGAAACTGACTTCCAAGGCACATCATTTTTTGTCACAGCAACTTTTTCTATTTTTTCCCTGTTCTACTGGCCTCTGGAAGGGCAGAAGTAGAGCCATGACAACTGGAGTTTAGAAGAGGTGGTTTATTGCCACATGTTTATATTCCCTGGACGCTTCCACAGCCTTTACCATACTATATACTTTTATTCATATTTTGTCCTCTACCCATTTCCATAAGCCGTGTCCATGTTCAACATCTCACGACATGCATGATGCCTTTGCAGTCATTCCCGTGGTAGAACAACTACCTCTACGGGTGGAATCCATATTAGCCCACGGTGACCGCTTACTAGTAGGAACGGACACGGGTGTACTGTTGGTATATTCGGTCAAAGAATTACCTTGTAACATTGCCAGTTTGAATTTACCCACTGCTACCGATGGCGATGGACCTTCCAACACTTTGACGGATAGCGATGGCCAACCATCCGTGGATACCCAGGGTCAGTACACCCAAAGTCTCAAGGGACAAGTGACACTGGAATTGGTCGAATGTAAAAAAGGGTTTGCACGTCGTGCCGTGGAACAGCTCGAAGTTATCAAGGAGGCTGGTTTGCTGGTGGTTTTATCCGACGCCTGCGTTCACTTGTTCGACCTGGTCACTTACCAGCCCAGCACCACCTTGCCGAATACCCGCGGGGCATCCGTTCTGAGTGTACATACGGGTATCGAGTTGAATTCTGACGACAGTAAAGAAATATCTGATGCGATGGGTGCCGGTTTAGACCCTACTAAAACGAACCGGTCAGACGACTCTCCAGGTAATTCTGATTTACCGCCCGCTACGGGTATTCCGACCCTCGTGAGTAAAGTGGCGGTAGGAATTCGTCGTCGTATAGTCGTGTTTATTTGGCGGGATGCCGAATTCGCTGAAACTAGGGAGTTTACTGCGCCGGATCGGGTAAAGTCCATGGGATGGGCCACGAACGACCTGCTATGCGTCGGACTAGGTCGCGGTGAGTACCAATTACTTAAAGTGTCGACTGGTACCTGGCGGGAATTATTACCCACGGACGCCACTAGTATGGTGAGCACGTCGGGGGCGTCGGTATTTTCTACGGCCACATCGGGTATGGGTAATATCGGTCGGTGGGGCTCTATGGGGTTTAACATGTTGAGTAGTATGACCCTGGGCAGCGGTGGTAGTGATGGCCACCCCGGTGGAGGGGGACCAGGGTCGGATGCATTAATTGTTAAATTGCCCAACGACGAAATTTTAGTCAACCGGGATCACCACAGCATTTGCTTAGACGTGCAATCCTCCCGACAGCCCATGCGTAAAGGGGAAATTATCTGGTCGGTGGGACCCCAGGCCATTGGTTTTGCCTATCCGTACGTCATTGCTGCAGGGGATAAGCAAGTGGAGGTCCGTAGTTTGGTGACCCAGACCTTGGTGCAGCAGTTGGCCATTCAGGAATCAGCTTTGCGTATCACTCAGGGTAAATTGGTATACGTCGCAGCCCACCACACCATTTGGCGTTTGTTGCCCTTGCCCTATCCGATTCAGGTGGTGCAGTTGCTTCAGCACCACGAATACGTCGAAGCGCTCAACTTTGTCGACCAGAGTGATGCTATCCTAGTGGAAACGAAACACGATTATAGCCAGTGCATCAAGTTGCTGTACGCCCATTACCTCTTTTGGACCAAAGACTATGACCAATCGCTCACCCTTTTTCAAGATCTTAATGTGGTGCCCATGGAGGTACTACATTTGTTTATGCAGGATGTGGATACGTGGTTGATGGAACACCAGCCGGGGACCAGCCAGTCCCGTCCCACTTCGCCTTCTTCTGAAAGTGACGAAAAAGGCCAACAGTCCAAACCACCATCGCCATCTCCGTCGTCTGAGACATCCCCCAAGAAAGATCAGCGCAGTGAAACACAGTCTCCCTCAACTACCCCACCAGAATCCCGTACGTCCCAAGAAGATACCGCCTCCAAGTCACCTTCACCCACCCCATCGGAACCGCACCTCAATGAAGAGCTATTTTTGTCCAGAATGTCGCTTTTGGTGGGTTATCTGGCGGAACAGCGCCGTCTGATTTCCCAAGCCGTCAGTCGCAAACAAACCCACTTGACTTTCCAGCACCGCCAACCGTTGGCCCCAGAAAAAGCTGCCTCCACCTCGTTGGACAGCTACCTAGTACGTTATCTAGGGTTCGTCCTGGGAGATACCCCTGTAAGCATCCCACCTCTAGCCCAGTTAATCGACACGACACTGCTCAAGACGTATTTGATTACTAATCCACGACTGGTGGGACCATTGGTTCGAGTGGCCAACAATGCCTGTGAAATTGAAACTAGCGAGAAACTCTTGCTACAATTTCAACTCTACCAAGATCTAGTTGATTTGTACTTTGGTAAAGCACTGCACCGCAAGGCGCTCCAGCTGTTAACGCGGTTGGCCACTCAGAACAATGTAGCGTCGTCTACAGAGGGACTTTCTTTACCGGCCGGATCAGATCGGCTAACCGGACCCCAGGCGACCATCCAGTACTTGCAGCGCTTACCATTTCAACATCTAGATCTAATCCTGGAATACTCCCAGTGGGTCATGCAGCGGGACCCCGAACTGGCCATTGAGGTCTTTATCGATGAGAACCGACCACCTATGAGTTATCTAAAGTCTCCCGTGGATCGTATTGCCCAGACTTTACAAAAATTCGGTAACGAATGGGCCATCCAATATTTAGAGTTTATCCGCACCTACGTTTTACTACCATTGGCCAACACCTTGAAAAGTGAACCGAACACGGATACTTCCCACTCTACCGTGGACTCGCCTACTTATTCGTTTGATCGAGGCACAAGGTCTAGTCCGTTTCCCCCGTTACTTATGTTTAGTCAACCGGAAAAAGGGGGAGATTCTAAACCGACATCATCCCGACAGCGTGTCACTACGATGAGTTCCCCGCAGAGTGGATCCGAGGTGGAACGATTGGTCCCACAGGTATTCCGCACGGTAGATCATCGATTAGCCTCGTTGTATTTGGAACAAGTACTCGAAGAATTTACGGATCAAGACGTGGAGGTTAGGGGTTCACCTTTGCGTCCCCAATCCCTAAGTCCCGTACGACGTAAATTGTTGGATCTGCTCCGAGATTCTACTTATTACACCCCAGAGCTACTCCTTAGTCGGTTACCCATGGGTAGTTTATTCCAGGAGCGCGTTTACGTACTTGCTCGTATGCACCGACATGAGCAAGCGTTAAGGATTATCGTGTTCCAATTGGGAGACTTTGGGCAAGCGGAGGGTTATTGTCGGGATCATCCTACTGATAATTTGTACCTCGCCCTTTTGAAAATTTATTTGGATCAGCCCGACGGGGTCCACGGTGCCGTGACTACCAAAACCTCACCTTCAGAAAAGTCACTGGATACACCAGGAACGAAACCCAAGACTACTACCACCACTCATACCAAGGAGGAAACTAGCACCCTTCAACCGCAATACGTAGAACAGGCCCTGCATTTGATGTCGGTATACGGGCGGCACATGGATCCCTTGGAAATTTTGGAACTTATTCCCGCGGCCATGCCCATGGAAAAACTGAGTACATTTTTCGAACAGTCACTCCAAACTTTCCAACACCAACACCAGACGCAAAAAGTTGTACGTAATCTGATGGTAGCTGAGCGGTTACAAGTACAGTCTCGGTGGCTTCAATTGCGCCGACAGCGGGTGTGTATCACCTCTGATCGTACGTGTCCGATATGCTTTAAACGGATCGGTTCCACAGTATTCGTGTGCGATCCCCGTCGGCAACCTTTGACGAATGCCGAATCTGGTGCCAATATACAGGGAAGTGATATTGGTGGATTTTATCCTGAAATGGGGTACCCTTCAACGACTTTGGGGTTGTTGGAGATGGAAGGGAGAAGCGGGGAACCCACCGTAGTGCATTTCTCGTGTCACCAGCGTCAAAATTCTTCGCATCGTCGATGAATGGGTTTGGGGTGATTTCTATCCGTAGTGATAAATCAGCGCTGCACCTAATAATGGCATTGCCTATTATATTGCTCTTTATTTTTTGCTTCTTTTTTTTTTGCTAATCGTAAACAATGTCAATGTATACCACTTTCACAACTCTCACTGAGAATTATTATGTATCCCAATCATTAACGATGTTGCACTCGGCAGTAGTGTAATTGTCAAGTATCTCATCATTGCATAACTCTATAATCCCTCCAAATTAGGCTGGAATAGACACCCGCAAAGCAAGTATTTACTCAACCCACGTTTAATAAACCGTGTTCATGATTTATGCCGCTTATACGTGTATATGAATCATTTTTTTTGGTCCACTATCGCACTCAAAGGTGAAAAGGTATATCATCGTTAAACCAAGGATCATTTTTTTTACTGCAACGCTTACAAGTCTAGCCTAGAGTACGTTCAGAGTTGCCACTGGCAACCTCTTGTCTACTACCTGTCCGTTTAAGGTACCGTAATAATGTGATAACACTTGCTGGAGTGACTCCCTCGATCCGTTTAGCTGCGCCCAAAGTTGTAGGACGAATTCGGTTAAACTTGTCCTTTTCCTCGTTCGACAGAGATTGGATCAAATCGTAATTAAAATTATCGGGAATGACGACATGTTCATCCCGACGAAAGGCTACAATGTCTTCCTCTTGACGTTGTAGATAGACTTGGTAGGTGGCTTCGATTTGCAAGCGTTCCTGCACGTTAGGTGGGATTTGGCCTAGTACGGGGACATGGTCGATGAGAGATGTTAGGGAGGTTTTACCATTGCGGAATAAATCCAACGCACTGCGAAGTCGACCGTCGAGGTTCATCGTAAAACCCAACTCCTGCCACCGGTTGGGGGACAGTCGGAATTGCTCAAGGGCCTCCCGACCCCGGATTAGATCCGCTTCTATACTAGATACTTTTTGGTAACGCTCCGTTGATACCAGGCCCACTTGGTGACCTTTGCGGGTGAGTCGAAGGTCGGCATTGTCCGCCCGTACGGATAAACGGTATTCAGATCGTGCGGTGAAAATACGGTAGGGTTCGTTAACGCCCTTGGTTATCAGGTCGTCGATAAGTACTCCAATGTAGGCGTCCGCGCGGTCCAGTACTAATGGGGCCCGGTGGTGAGCGGCTAAACCGGCGTTGGCTCCCGCGATAACCCCCTGGGAGGCAGCCTCTTCGTACCCGGTGGTTCCGTTGATTTGACCGGCCAAGAATAGTCCCTGGATTCGTTTGGTTTCCAGGGTAGGTCGTAGTTCCCGTGGATCCACGTGGTCGTACTCTACTCCGTAACCAGGACGCACCATGGTGACACTCTCCAACCCCTGGATCGTTCGCAACATATCTTGCTGTACCTCTTCGGGCAAGGTCATGGAAATACCGTTAGGGTACACCACGTGGGTATCGAGGCCTTCGGGTTCCAACCAAATGGTGTGGCTAGAACGATCCTTGAATCGGAGTACCTTGGATTCGATGGACGGACAATACCGTGGGCCGCGGACGGTTTCCCGGATGTGCACATTACGGTGTAAATTGTCTAGAATATACTGGTGAGACCGGGAATTGGTTTTGGTCTGGTGGCATTGCACTTGGCCCTGGCGTACGGCCACCTTATCGTTGAGGTAGGAGAATGGCACCGCGGGGATCTCTCCGTCTTGTGGGACTAGCTGTGAATAGTCGATGGTGCGCCCGTCCAGACGGGGTGGAGTGCCCGTTTTCATTCGGGAAAGCTGAAAACCGGCCTTCTGAAGGGACTGGGACAATGCCGTGGCGGCGTCTTCCCCGATCCGTCCGGCCGGGTAGACGGTGAGACCGATGTGGATTTCCCCCTGGAGGAACGTCCCAGTAGTAATGACCACTTTCTTCGCGTAGATGATCTGCCCATCGTCCATCACAATTCCCCGAATCCGGCCGTACGGTTGGGCAGGCATCGGTGGAGTAGTAGTGGTGGTACCGGGTATAGGTTGTTCCGAAGCCAGATCTTGGGCAGGTCCCACCAAAATATCGGATACACCACCTTGGTGGATGGTTAAATTCGGGTAAGTGGCCAAGGCGTGTTGCATATGTTTTTTATAAAGCTGACGATCGATCTGCGCCCGGGGGCCGTGCACCGCCGCTCCTTTAGATCGGTTTAGCACTCGGAAATGGATACCCGACAAATCACATATCTGTCCGCATAATCCATCTAGGGCGTCCACTTCCCGTACCAGTACCCCTTTACCCACCCCGCCAAACGAAGGATTGCAGGACATTTCGCCGATGGTATCTTTCCGGTGGGTGACCAACAACGTTCGGGCACCTACTCGGGCCGCTGCCGCGCTGGCTTCGCAACCTGCGTGTCCTCCACCAATGACCAAAACGTCAAACGCCTCCTCGGGAAGAGGGACAGAGTCAACAGCCTGGGCATTTAACGCGGGACTGGTATGGTAACTACGTGTTGGATAGTGGGCGTCGACAGGACTCGTGGTGGAAAGATTCGGCTGCGAGCCATGTGTAAGAGCGACAAATGAGATTCCGGGAGAACGGGTGATCGCTTCTAGTCCTTGTTGACGGGTGGTTCGACTGACCGTAGCAAGCAGGCGGCTAGATTTAACGCATTGCCGAAACATGTTAAATTTCCAACGGCTGTGTACACTATGGAAGGAAAATTACGGGTAGTCTAGTTCGCCCTCGCACACGAGTGAATTGGGAAGGGAGAGTATACAACGGGCACTTTGGTAGTTCAATTAGTAGTGCGTGCTTAAAATTCAGATACGGAAAGTGACGAATCGCAAAGGTTTGTCCTCATGTGCGAAATAAACTTTTACTAGCCACTTTATTTTCTTTGGTAGGGAAAATAACGGGTTGCTGCGATAAAAAAAAAGTATGTGTAAAGCTGGGGTGGTTTCCCAGCCAAACGAATCATTGTGTGAGTGGATTTAAGCGTAGTTTAGTGTGTTTGGAATTTCCTTGTTAACCCTGTGCTATTTACTGGCGTTACCCTTTTAGTTTTCTGCTAATAATGCGCGCATTGTCGGTTCTTGTATTGTGTTATTTCTTTTGGACTATGCCTGTTTATTGATTTAATCGTTATTTTTCGTTGTTTGATTTTCTTCATACTCACATACATATTCATCATGGCTCATAATCCTTACGCAACATCGGCTCCACCTCCGCTAGGCGGCGCCCAAGCTATGCCTGGAGCAACCCCTACAGGATATCCAGGCATGTACCCCCCTCAATTGGGCATGGGTACACTCAAACCGCGACTTCCGAAACAACCGCCGTGTACGGTACCAAGTCCAACCCTTTACATTAGCAATTTGAACGAAAAAATTAAAATACCAGGTATGTGTGTAGTGTCGAAGGGAATTGTCGTCGGAAAACAGCAAGAGGTTTTTCTTTGCAAGTGCATTACATTTACGAAAAAAACAGGCACCCATTGTACTAATATGTAGTCAACGCATGGATATGTGGTTATAATTGCATCTGTTGACATTCGGTGCAATATAGTGTTAAAGGCTTCACTACAAACCCTATACGGAACCTATGGGACGGTACTAGATATTGTAGCCCACGGCAACTTGAGGATGCGTGGTCAAGCCTTTATCGTATTTGAAAATCAAGACATGGCCACCCAGGCTTTGACGGCCACTCAGGGTTTCCCCCTCTTCGGAAAACCTATGCTGGTGCAGTACGCCCGGACGAGATCGGATGCCACAGTTAAACGCGAACTCCACGCCGATAATACTTCAGACCAGACTGACGTCAATGTGGAGGAATACAAACAGCAGCGGCGGGAGGAAAAGGCCCAACGGGACGCGGATCGACGCGCCGCCATCGAATGGTTAACTGCCACTATGCACTATTCCGCCATGGTGGCCGCTCAGGGCGGTCCCCAGCCGGGGGATCCCAATGTACCGCCGCATCCTACCGAACTCCCGGCCTCGGTTCAGACCTTACTCTACCCGGGTATGGCCCTGACGACACCAGTGAACCAAGCGGAACAACCCAACTGTATTCTCTTTTTGCAAAAGTTGACACCCGAGATCACCGAGGGCGATTTGAAAGAGCTCTTTGCTAAATTCGACGGCTTCAAAGAAATCCGGCTTGTCCCGGGACGAAGCGACATTGCTTTTGTGGAGTACGAACAAGAAGACCAGGCCGTCAAGGTTCGAACAGAACTTACACCCGACTATGAAATCCGGCCAGATCAGATTATTCGTATTGATTATGCCAAACGCTAAACGGTGTGGCTGCCGTCGTCCATTACCAACTTGTATTGATTGATCCAACCAACTGCGTGTATTCATTCTCTTGGAGAGGTTGTGTACAAGTGGCTTAGACTGTAAAAGGGTTACACACCATGCTATGATTTAGATGTGTTTCTTGATGTCCAGCACTGGCTTGGTAATGTCTCATTTTATATAAAATTGATGTGATATTTAACACTGTAATACTGTAACGTTGTGATTTAGAGGTTATCATATTTGTAGCGTTTTTTCACAGAGATACGGTCCATATGCTATGTAAATTTGGAAGATATTGGCAGATAAAGAGAAATGCAACATAAAAGTATGAACAAACGCTCGTTTTATTTAAGCCTGACGAAGCTGGGCTGCTTGTCGGTCATAAGCTTGGGAGAGGTGCTGTAGTCGATACTTTAAGCGCGCGTTTTCAGTTCTTAGACGAGTTACCTCCGCCTGTAAATCGTTGGTTTCCAATGCGGTGGAAGTTGGATCGGCCGTTTCCGCAGCGTTCGGGGAGAGGGTTACATCGGGATTAGCCTCGGTTCCCTGTTCTCCACTTTGGGCTTTCTGTACATTAATAAGCTTCACAATGCTTTGTAATTCGTTCATCTGAGCCTTGAGGCCCGCAATGGCCGACTGGACTTCCGGAGCTTGGGTCATGTTCGGAATGTCTACAAAAGTAAAAATGGGAAAACAAGTGGAAAACGAAAGAAAACAGTGATAATGATAGTTTAGTCAAGAAAAATCTCAAGCATTCACATTCACCAACGTAAACAAGCACCCATTTCATTAACGCGTTGGTTTCACTTTTGTCATAGTTGGATACTAGTGGACAACCGTGATTTAATTTTGCAACACTCACATGATACTGTATGTCATATTCAACACCTCACACTTTTTAATTGTTCGGGGGCGTCTTCATGTTTCATGCTACTGAATGTAGGCCCCAATCGCTCCTTTCGTCTTTGGCAGGATTTCCTTAAATGTCACGAGTCGTCCGACCGTCACGAACAATGCGATCCCTACCGACTCGACTACTTGGAATGTCTGCACCCTGCCAAAGAAGCCACCCGAATGATAATTATGCAGGAAGAAGCCCAACGCCAGCACAAGGCTTGCGGTAAGGCAAGCGAGAAGTCGAGTGATCTCAATTTTCTCTCACCAGATACAGCAGCAAACTAGGCAAATAGAGAGTACAGGTCTTCTATATTTAATTCGGTCTTCTTTTGCGCACTATATTCCCCATGAATTGCGCATTAGAGTACCTGTCGATTGTACGCATTGGGTTACTATTCACACCAAGCCTGACTCACTAGTCAACTGCTTGGGATAGAATGACAGTGGTAAACTATAGGGCTGGGAACTCCAGTCGTTTACCAAAGCAGTCGACCGACATACTCTATTTTGGAATGAAAACATAGCCGGCAGCACGAGGAGCCTAGTCGTTACTAAACTGATGTCGGTCGCTAAGAGTTTGGTGATTGATTTGATAGAGTTGTAAAAGGATATTCTTTCTAGATTAAAGAGCAATTTCTTGTCCAAGACTTTATGGTGCTCCTCAGGTTTATACATGACGAGTCATCTCGTACCAACTGATAAATAGCGAGTTAACGCTAACTGATGTTAATAATTACCAAGTATCACGAAAACTACCAAGTAGTACGAGTATCATAGATTATAATAGGGGGGGGACCCACCTGCACTGTGATTTAGAACGAAAATATATCAACAAACATTAAACCAATACAGGTTTGTGTGAAACCCAATCAAATCTGGTGGATTTATCTCGATGCTATTTAAAGAATACTTACCTTCTCAGGGGAACGACACACTTCAACCCACTTTCTGTAACGAATGTGGATAAACACTCCAATGGCCAGTGTTCTTGATAAACGAGTTTCTTTTTTCACTCCGCTATTGGTTAATAATAGGAATAATCCTTGTGGCATTTTATGGAGAGCACCATACGTTCACTGTAAATAGATTCGGCCGGATGTTGTTCGCCCCAAACATGTTTCACCAAGTCCTCTGAAAAATCGAAAACATGCAAACGTCATCACCCTGGTTTGCGGACGATTGAGAGAATAGACGAGCGACATTGGGGGAACAGTGGGCGGGTAATATATTTTTAAAAAGTGGATCAACAGCGGTCATTCGTTTCTCTAACTCTTACAAAATACCCACCAGGATTCGATACACCTGCTGTACAATAGCACTCATTACGATGTGGCTAGGCGAACCTTGTTTTGACCTTATTTTCCAATTAACCTAACCTGTAAACGAAAACAACCGACCAGATAATCCACCTAATTTAACTTGTAGTACCCACCACAAAAGTGGATAATAAATGACCGAATTAAACACACTGCTAGGGAACGATAAATTGAGCTAGAGACGGTCTAAATTTATCTAGATATTACACCGGATTGTCCGCTAATACAATGGCACAACAAACAATTCTCCGATTTTTTGGGGCTGATACAATTTTGTTCTCAATATATCCACCAGTCACCCAACACAGGGCGATAAAATGGTGCTTTATGGATCGGCTGATTCCCCAATGGGGGCGAGGTCTACACTGGTCTAATTGATAATCATTGATTGCCACCGCGTTGTTCCTCAGCAGTTTCTGTACTTTCGGAGGATTTCAGTTATCCCAAGTCATGGGAAAGAATCCTAGTACGCCACAACATTTCCATTATTTTTAGTAGCAAGGGCTGCGTATGGCTCAAATTTGCCCACCCACCACAGGTCATGTTTACCCTTTGGAAACCAAATGACTGGTTTTTTTCTCCGCTATGTAGAGATAAATTCGCCAGCGTTTAATGAGTCTCACCCAAAATATTATCGGTTCTATCTTTGTTGGTACATTTGTTGATCAGAATCGCTCTGCAGGCGGAAAAAATTACCCGAGTGACCAGTGTACACGTAAATTGACTGTTCAGTGACGCGTCCATGGAAATTACTTTCCGTACAGCTTATCGTAAGTCTCCGGCAATCGCTAGTGAGATAATGACCGCTAATGTTTAGGAAACAAAAAAAAAGTAGGAACAATGGAGTGTAAATGTGGTGTCACATTTAGTAACTCGGGATTATTAATGGTGCGGAATAAATCATGCACATCACGCTTTCCCAGGAACAAAGTACAATAGGCAGACATCCTCGGGATCACGAGCCACCGCAATCCCGGCCGAGACGATTTTTGGTATGTACTGTTTATCTATTTAGTGAGTGATCACCTTAGGTTAAATTCCCGGTGGTGTATCATCAGTCAAGTGTAAAATAAACTGGTCACAAATAGCCGGACATTTTAACGACAATAGGCACACTGTGTGAATAATACTCGAGGTGCATTACGGTGGTTTTGGTAAAACAATAACAGCCTGATCTATTTTTAACAATGAATCCCATTAATGTTTCCTCTGTGCTGCTGACAAATACGCAATAGGTCTAGGTGTAGTCAAAAGTTTCTGCACGACTCTGTTTATCGTAAACTCAGCCAGCGATGAGGGGAAGTTGTGCAAGCTGTCAAGCAATATGCGTTGGATGATTTTGGCGTAGATGAGCTACCACAATAATCGCTATCGACTCGAATATAAATACCCTCAGCCGTTCCCTTCCAAGTTACTCATCAGCAACACATTCTACTTTGTTAACAATAACGACGCTTTCATATCCTTACTCAACCCTGTTACGCTCTAGTTCATTAATACTTCGTATAACCGCCGTTGTTATATCCATCACCTAATTTTAATCCACCATGTTCCGCAAACTTGTCATCGCCGCCGTCTTCCTCTTGGGCACTGCCTCTTTCGCTGCCGCCCAGGGCCAATGTAACGCCAACACCCCTTGCCCTGACAACATGTGCTGTTCTCAATACGGCTACTGTGGTGTTGGTCCTGAGTTCTGCGGTACCGGGTGCCAGAACGGACCCTGCGATGGTAACCAGGGCAACTGCTCCGCCACTGTGCCATGCGCTGACCCCACCCACTGCTGCTCCCAGCACGGTTACTGCGGTGTAGGCGCCGAGTTCTGCGGTGCTGGTTGCCAAAATGGCCCCTGCGAGGGTTCCCCCACCGAGACTTCCACCACCGCCACTGAGACTTCTACCGCGACCACTACTTCCGGCACTGATCCTACTCCCACCAACCCTCCCAACGACGACCGCACTTGTGACGAAAACACCGCGTGCCAACCCGGGGACTGCTGCAGCCAATTCAACTTCTGTGGTAATACCGCTGAGCACTGTGGCGAGGGATGCAAGCACGGTCC
>JANBPY010000061.1:0-21560 GCA_027577015.1 Dispira parvispora
GACCCTATCACTGTGGAAGATGGGTCTGGTCAAACATCCCAATCCAAGGAGTTCCGAATCACGGATACTTCCCACTTTTCGGAATTTGTAGCTGCGCTATTGGTCGAAGATGAGCTTTCCTGGGTGATTAAGGGTAACCTCAAAGTCAAAGCGGGTGGTATGGAAAAGAGCGGCATTGACCTCTGGAAAGAAGTGAAATTTGCCGGTATGGGTGGACTTCGGGAAAACGAAATCATGGCGTTTGATCTCCCGGGAGACGACCCTAAGGGGGGCATTAAGTTGCAGCTCCAGACAAATCTGACCAATAATTCTCCCCTCGGGGTGAACCTTGGACATTTGCGATTGGGTATGTACTACCAAGATACGTTCGTGGGACCTGTCGAGGCTACCAATGCTACACTGGTCAACGGTGAGTCGATCATGGATTTGCATGGACGGATGATTCCCCAGGAAAACAGTACAGATCTTGAGCATTTATCCGACCTCATGAGCAAAGTTATAACCGGCGAATCCGTTATTGTGATGGCGAAAGGCGTGTCTTCCTATCCAGACGGACAGAACCCCGTAGGCTGGTTGAGTCCCATCATTAGACAAATGGAATTGGCGGTCAACTTGACATTGCCTCAAAAGATTAAACTCATCCAGGAGGTGAGTATCGGGGACATGTCGTTGGCATTTACCCCCGACACTGCCTATTCACCTTCCATGTCTTCGGAACAGGTCACCGCAGGTATTTATATGCCCTTCAATTTTACTTTGGGTATTCAGGAATTAGGCCAATCTCTTAATATTACCAGCGATGGCCATACGTTGGCCCATATCGAGGTACCACAGGCTCCCATTGTACAAAATCTCACCTCGGACGGACACTTAGTGTTTAGCATCCCTAGCACCAACCTGTCCGTGTCGGACCAACTGCACGAGGGCTTCGATCAATTCGTACAGGCCATCGCCATGGGTGACCAAGTACCTTTTGGACTGCAGGGTGAGACCACCATCAAGGCTCAGACGCCCCTGGGCCTAATCACATGGGCTGATATACCATTCGATGTGAACACCACCATGTCGGGTATGCAGGGGTTAGATAGTACCCCATTGCGCATTCAAGGCATGGATGTCACTGACGGATCGGCCGACCAAGGGTTACAGCTGGACATCAAAACTGCTATTACCAATCCATCCAGCATCCGCATTGAAACCGGTGATGTCCAATTCCAGCTCCGCTATCAGGATACTTCGGTGGGGACCGTCAATATTCCCGACTTTAAATTGGACCCGAATGTCACCGAAGTGACCGCCCGGGCCCAATTCAAGCCCGACGACAGTGTTGCAGGTAAAGCCATGTTGGATAAATTTCTGGCCGGGGAAGCAGCCGATGTAGTGATCGCCGGTTACGACGGACTTAGCGAGGTGGAATCTCTCAACAACGGTCTAGCAGATTTACAAATGCACACCAGTATTCCCGGGCTCAACGTCTCTTTTATTACCAAAACGCGATTGAGCATCCCGGACGACATCACTCAAACCGGGGTGGCCCTCGGTGGATTTACTATTGTGGACCCCTTTTCCGCTCAGCTGTCGATTGCTAAAGTTCAAGCCCAGATTTCCACTATGGGTACTGTACTGGGCGAGATGTCCGCCGACGTAAGTCAGTCACCCTTGGCAGTCCAAGGTCGGAGTTCTGCGGACAGCCCTGACCTCCCCTTAAAACTTGATCTGTCAAAGGAGCATCTCTTGACTCTCCTTCAGGCCAATGCGAAAAAGGCTGGAGTTGATACATCCCCGCTAGAACAACTTATGCAACTCGCCCAAAAGGCCACATCCAGCGAAGGAAAAGCTGCCCTCCAGGCTGCTTTAAAATCGTCGGCTGTTCAGGGCTTCCTGGGTCAAGCCATGTCGCAGTTCACCGTGGATCTGGATGTAACCGTTGATGTATTGATCGGAGAGTACGCTACCTCCTTGGTATTAACCGAGAAGGATGTACCTTGCCAAGTGGATGAGTCGTTGGCCAATCTGGTACCGATTTTGCTATCTTCGCCACTTAATGGATGGTGAATAATACCTGCTGGTTATTCTATCTCCTCAAACGATTGTTGCGATTCGGTAAAGGTGGGGGCCTCTCCAAATTTCTGATTCACTGCGATCAATTTTCGTTCCTTTAGTCATATACTTAGCCACTTAATATCCCAAACCTTTTAATAATATATGAATAAAGTGTATCGTTTGACATCCTCATAAACGAATATGAGCACCAACATGAATCGTTGACGTTTTTATACTACTTATTGTTTTTCTAACGACAACTGACTCAATGGTAAACCCATTTATTCTGCGATATCCCATACTATTCACTTGGTTGCTAGTGTAATAAATCGTAAGATGGGAACTACGAGTTCACCTCCAGTAGCTATGAGAAGGTCCTACTTCATTCCGCTGAGGCTGTTGTAAATGGAAACCAAAACGCCAGGGATTAACCGAAGAGACAGGTAGGCTAAGCTGCCTTCCCTTCACGAGGAGCTCTTTAGGGTTCCCCCCTCAAGGCTTTTGGCTTGTCAGAAAGAGAACTTCCATACATCCCACTAGTTTGCCGATTGTATTTAAGTTTCCCCTTTTGAAGTGAATCCGGGGTATAAAGGAGGGATGTGCCCCCCGACTACCTGGTTCCCTTGTGTGTTAAATTATTTAGTTTATTTGTATATCCTACTGCATTAAGTTTACTACAGTGATTAATCCTTCCCGATTTTGTGACAATGAAGTAGTTAAGAATGTTGATGGGCTTATAGAGATATATAATAAAGTCCTTGGACCCCTACAATTAAGTGAATTCCGTAAAAGTTTTGACAAGTGGCTCCAAAGGATTCCTGCAGTCCTGCATAATAATGGTAACTATTAATAGTAAAATATAATTTTTAAATGGAGCCGCAAAAACTTTCTTCCCATAAGGTGTCGAGCAGCAAACAAGACACTTTTATTTTGATACCTTTCGTAAAGTTACTAAAGTAAAACTAAAGTATCACTGAAAACAATTCTTATCGCAAAAAGGGTAGGTAAATACACGATAATTCTTTTCGCATGGCTCCGTTTACTATAGTGGTTGGTGATGTGCAAAAGTTGTGCAGGCTACTTTATGATTAGTAAGTATCACTAAGGCTTATAACGAACTTAATCCATGCGTAGGAGATAAATCATCGTCAGAAGATTGTTGGCCTTCCTGAGTAGACCACACCACTTTAGGGTTTATCTCATTATCGGGGGTGCAGACCAACGAAGAAACGTGATGTAGCTCAGCCCCAATGAGTTGAACAAATTCAGTGATGCTATTTCCCGAGTCTAACGGTAATAGCATACTACGCTGATACGCACGGGTAAGATACAGCATCATATTCGTTATACCGTAGTTTGGATCACCTGGATACCAAACGAGGGTATAAAACGTAGTTTTCGGATGGTCCGGTTCACAATGTATTAGAATAATGGCCCTGTCATTCTTTAACGCAGAAGTAATATGGGAAGCTATACGATGGCCACCATTGTATTCTTGAATTAGGGGAGGCTTGGAATTTTCCCTGTCTCTTTTTTTTAGAATATACTTTTTCTGTGAAAGCGCGGTTGTTGGGCGGAGTTTTTTTCTTTTTCCAGTCGAGTTAGGTAAATTGATGGAATTATGGAATAATCGAATCGCTCTCAACACGATATCCCAGTAATTCTTTGAAGCCAAGTTTTTCGTAGGTGTTGTAAAATGATATCCAGGAAAATCATCAGGCAACACGATAGAGAAAAGTTGGTCAGGCGTATCAACTGGGGTTTCCAGGGACTGGTAGACCCTTTTCTCAATCGTTAAATACACCCAGTTCTCGATTTTTGCTCTTGACTTGGGGTTTGAAATATCGCCTGTACGGCCTTTGGTACGGTGGACTTGTTTAGTTTCTGAGCCACTTAGTCCTCCTCCAAGGTTTTCACGAGGGCTGTTATAAATAGCTTGACTATTCTCTGGTACAGGTGTTAAGAATGTTACGCCTGCATTTGGGTTGGCCTCACACCGAGGACTGCTCGAGTATTGGTAGGAATCATAGTGAAAGCGTTCAGGCAGCAGAGTGCAATACACACGTCTGTATTTAAATTCGATGTTTCGATTAATCCGAGATATATGATTCAATCGATCGACAAGGGTGGGTGCAGTGCTCTCACTCTGAACCAGCGTGAGTAAACAAAACACAAACAGCAAGCTGAAAAAGTTCATTATTTTAGTGGCTGCTACTAATGAACACGCAAGAAAAGTTTGGAGGAAGGCCATACGAATAAATATTAGCTCTACGACATAGGTTGACTATATAGAGAAAAATGTGCATATTATTGTGTCTTATCAGAAAAAGCAATTCAAAAGAAGCAGACAAAGGAGATGGCCTGGGGTGGCATATGCCAGTGTTTATATTGGTATCTTCGGGGAGTAATCAATGCCATGCATCCTATAGTGACATGTATCGAAACAGGATGACTGGGGAAGAGTCCGTCCCCTTTCTTCACTCTGTATGACCAGGCCATATACGGCTAGTAAGAATGCAAGATGGAAGCCGTGTAACCAACATCGAATGTGGATGGGTTGCACAGACCTCACGGTGATACCCTATGCTCAAGGGATGGCAACGGAAGGGTGTCTGGAAGTCAACATTGAAACAAAATACTCTGGGGTGCTGAGTGTGTGGCTGTTGGGATCCTACAGTAATGTAATTCCCATCTCCTCTTTGTGTGTGAAAAGTTTTAACTGCGTTCATATCTCGAATGCCAAGACACTCACCCTTCGCTTGCACGAATAAACCTGGCTCTACCACAACCATACTTGTCACTGATTAAATGTGAGTTATGTCTCAATTATATCTGAAAAACTTACAATGGTGTTTTAAAGGGCACTAAAAGTCGGTTACCACTCAAAAATTGTGCTTTTTGTTACAACTGCTCTATGAAGTGGTAGCGAATTCTTGTTTTCGTCTTTTTTCGCCTATTTTATGACGTTACTCATTTTTCGCGAAGAACTCGTATGCCTTGGTTTTGTCATTTTATCTTTTGACTTATTTAAATTGAAAAGTTATCTACTGGGTGAAAATGCCCAATTCACAGCACGTTATTCTTTCCACGCTGGTAAGGCCCATGTGGGTAAACTTTTACTCCAAGTACGTAAAACACCACCATATTCTACTGGCCTTGCACCATGTAACTCCTGCCCATTACCGCTGTTCACCGGCAAGGTGTGGGAGGGGGGTAGAGTGTTAAACAATATTGATGAGATTAAAAGGGTATTCAAAAGTAGCTTTGGTTCCTTGCAATGGAGTGACTTCCACGGATGTTTTTATGCATGTTTCAAGATGATTAACACGTTATCGAAAATTATAATCGTTAATTACAAAATGCGGTTATTAAAAAGATCCCTTATTAGTTATCGGAGTAGGGATATAATTGCCGATAATTTTGTTCAATATTACAGAGCGAAATCCGATAGTGTTGAGCGAGTCTCGTACACAGTCCCAGTGGTTACATCATATCTGTTTGGTGGCTCTGGAAGAGTACTTAATCAGAGAATAAGGATCCAAATGAAGGTAATTTAGGTTACAGTTTTTTATGAATATTTTTATAGCAAGAATTCATTGCGACCGAACGAACAAACCCAAAGTCGACGAGAAATTGAATAAACTCACCTTTTATGAGCCCTGGTTCTTTGTCTTTCAGGGTAATTAAGATTGATATATACACGGTGTATCTTTGCCTGCCCTCCTTAGTACTGGTGATATTCGGATGAAATAAGCCATTTATTGACAAGTTGTGCCTGATGGGATTTCATCAACTGTCTGTTGTCATTTGGTAATAATAACAGTGGGACTCGATCCACCAGTATATTTAACTCGCTGTTCGATGTCATCCTGAGTCATTCAGCATAAGCTTTGCAAAAAACATCAGTATATAAATATGTGTAAGGCTAATGCAAACGTTTCCAAGGGAGCTTGGCGCACATACCATTACTTGATGGATATGGGGAGAATATAGCTAGTACAGTTTACGAATTTACTGTCAAATATCTGATAATCAATAATACTCGATGGACACATATGAAATAATTAACAAATGAAATAACACATATTTATTAAAACTATTCACAATAAGGATATGTGAATACAAATACACAAGAACTGGGTACACTGGGGAAATAAAAATGTGTTTGCAGGCGAAGCCCATTGCCTGGAACATGGACTAGGTGCCCCACATTATGAAATTTCCCTTGTCGGTTGAGAGTGTACCCAACATCCCAGTGGAATTACAGTGGAATTTGCAGCAGATAGCAGTGGGCTAAGAATCTCCACTGGCCCTACCATACTTTCTAGCCAGGGTGAGGGGGTTAAGAGCCCATAGTGCGCCCCTTCCCTTTTGCCCTGGTTTTTTTGGTCGCCGCTGAAACAACTTATTGGTAGATAAGTTGCATCGGATGGCATTTTTCCATCTACGACCAGCTGTGCGAAAGTATGGATAGCGCCTTTCTATCCGCCGGTAAATTTCACTGACCCGGCATTTCCAACTGGGACTGTCCAGGATGACCTCTCCAATCATATCGGCATATGATATAGATGGCCTCTCCTGAGGTACTCCTCTGGTATCATCAAATGATGATGAGGTGGACGTTGGAGGCATTGCGGCTATTATAATGAGTCAATTAAGAAAACAGAAAGGAAAATTTTACATAAGCTTATAAAAAGTGCATAGTAGTAGCAATTCTAGAAATAAAAAGCAAAAGATAATGACTCCACTAGGAGGATAGCCGAGGTATTTATACCTGACTTACCATATCAATTCCACTAGCTGCTTAGCTCATAAACAATGCTTTGCCTTGTTATTTCTGTTTGACATATTACACAATACTATTTTACCTTGATTCAAAAGGCATTAATGTCATCGGAGATGAAGAAAGAGGTGACCATATGACAATGTTGGTTGATGTTATCCTTTAATGCTAAAGCACCATGTTAGAGACCCTTGCCCAGGTAAACCACACGCTCTTTATTCATTGTTACGGGTACAGTACAAAGCAGTACCTCCATGACAATGCAAGCAGATGTTACTGGAATCTATCACTCGCGCAGTTCACCTGTCTGAAATTTTATAATAGAAAACAGGGTACACTCGTGGCTCGGAACAAGCATTGTTCTAACAATTTGCGCACCTTATTTTCCGTACGAACATACCCTTGAAAGTAGCATTTACTCCGGAGTATTTTGATCGGAAATTTCACATGGAGAATATGTGAAACAACAAAGATAGTTATTATTATGACTAGATATTCAACATGCTATCTAAATCCACACTTTATTAGTGTATTTACTTTTTAAATTTTTTTCAGCTCTCTTTTCTATGAATAAACACAAACAAACAAAAACTCAAGTGGAGTGCAGTGCGTTATCTTCAGTAGATAATCTGAAATGGGGAACTGTGGTGAGCGATACTGTATTATATCGGATTAAAGTGGTGTAGCTATCAAAGGTTACCCACCCATAACCCCGACACATTAAGCATTGCCTTCCCACCCACACGCAAACTTGCCGAAGGTAACCCACCCTGCTGCAAGCACTAGGTACATGCAAGCGAAGCGCAGCAGTTTGATTGGTAAAAGTGAGAATAAATTTAAACGTATAGCTACTCCCTAAAGTTTAGTTTTACCAACTTAACGGTGAAGGTGTACGGGGGTCTCCAGTATAATCAACAAAGTGATTTGATAAAGTTCGAGGTCATGATAACTGGTTGCCATTGCGGCGACAATATTATTTCAACAACCAAGATTTGAATTTGAAAAACATCCTGTTGTGCAATGGATCAGGAAAAACACACCGGAATCACCCATGGTACAGTCAAGCAATCAGATTACAAAGGATGTCAAGCACAAAAAATGTATAGTTCAAAATAATTGATATCTCAAAACTACGCCTCAACAATGCATTATAAAAAAATAGTCCAACGAAGAAGCTACCAAAGATATCAATTGTAAAAGTAAGTGGGAATCAGCCCTACGGCTTACCCCTATGCAGATTACATATTCATTATACGAGTGCGCACTCCTTCCGCCTCCTTGATAAACTGGCTGATTAACGTATCGCATTGGTTTTGTAACCGGTCACATTCGTGTTGAATAGTGGAGCGAATAAATTCTTCCACGGTCATACGGGCCTCGTCCTGGGTGATAATTTCCAACAAATGAGAGGGATCTCTAAGTAGCATACTTGCTTTGGCGGGTCGAGGGGCCGGTTCCAGTTTCTGTGTTCGAACAGTTGTATGATGAGAGATTGTGGTTGACGAGGGGATCATTGGGGGAGCGGTGCTTGTCGATGTCTCATCTTGGCCAGCCGACAGAGGGTTCTCTGGGTGATTTCTCCGACTAGTTGGTTTGGAATTACTGTGGTTCAAGGCCACCTGTTCTTCGTTCTGGGACGAAAAGATCTTTCGTTCCTCGGCGTCATCACGTACTGGGGTAGGAGGAAGTGTCCGGTGAGTCTGGAGAGTTTCGGATGACGAAACAAGCTCAGGAGTGGAGGGACCCATATTATCATCTGCTTTTACGACATTCCTATCACTTGCCTTGGGTAGTACGGGAGGAGAGGCATGCGTGGCGGAAGACTTTGCTGGTGACGACATTTCGGTAGTGGTTGGCGGCTGAGAGTCAACATCCATGGGCTCTACAGTCACAGAGTCCGTCTGAGGAGAAAGGTGTGAGTACAGCGGTTTTGATGAAGCTTCCACCGGATTTATTTGCTCGACAGGTTCACCGAAGGCACACTTGTGCTCCGCCTGGTCCACCTTTTCCGACATCGTTGCCCCATTACCGGTCCCGTTCTCACGTAAAATAGGTACGTTCAACATAGAGGTGGTGTCGTTGGTCAAACGTTTGGACCGACGTGGACGTGGCGAGGGAGACAGTTGAGCGACTACGTTAGGTTCATCCATCGGCTTAGTAGGTCGAGACAATAAGTTATCCGGGCTACATTCTGCCGGAGAGGACAACGGTGGGGAAGGGTCAGTTGCACTTTCCTCTGAGAGTGGCTCCCCTTTAATTTCCTCAGAAGCAATATCAGAAAGAGAGCCTACACTTTGCTTGCTTTTCCGAGTGGATTTTCGTTTGGAACCTTGGTAGGAATTCGTGGCACCGAGCTCCGTATCAGCCTGGTTGTCGGGGACAGGGTTCGATGGGTGCTCCGCACCGACGACCAAGGAGGCCTTATCATCCGTTTCCTCGTTGGCAGAATTACTTGCCTTGGAACTTCCCCGAGTCACCGGCTGTCGTTTCGGCTTACCAGTAGGGTTTTTTCTCGCTCCAGGTGGAATCGGTGGTTTTTGAGCCTGGATCTCAGAATGTAGCGATGGTTTCTGAATGTCCTTAGGGTCACTGGTAACTACTATAGCTGGAAGTGCAAGTTGCTTGTTAATCTCTCCTGGGTTGGCCTGAGGTGTTTTGTGGTCCATTCCGGTGCTGATTATAGAGTTCGATCGGGATCGTATCCGTGAACTCTGACGGGTTCTTCCCCGAGGTGGGTCTGGAGGAGGTCCAACTGAACCCTCGGTATCAGAAGCGTTGTCCGGCTCAGATTCTTCCATAACGTTGGTGGGATTCGTGTCAGCCGAAGCCCGACTGCTTCGTTTTGATCGTCCTAGGCGCCGACCTTTTGCGGGTGGGGTGTCTTCTTGGGTAGCATCGTCAATCGATAGGGATCTTTCCCGTTTCTCGGGTCGGGACGGTCGTTGGGTAGTCGGTTCTGTGTTTGCCTCGACACTAGCGTTAGTTGAAGAGCGTGTGGAGCGGGCAGTAATCCGTAAAGGCGGCTTAGAAGTCTCGCCATCCTTTTCCTGTGTTTGGTTTTCGGCCGGAGCATCCACCGTCAAATTGTTTGTAGTCTTATTCGTATCTTTGTCTTGTGTTTTGGTAGTGTCTATAGATGCCGATGGTGGGGCGGGTAGGTTGAGACCTTTTTGAAAGAAGAGACACCACGACGAACGCTTTTTATGCTCTTTACGTGGATCATCCCTGGGCTCCCAAGAATCCATGGATAAGCCACAATAAGCACAGGACGCTGCATCAGGAGAATCCACAGAGGGGCTGTAATAGTAGCCGGCTTTGGCCATTTTCTTAACTGTTACGGTCCAACCGCGTTTACCTTCGTGGGGCCACCAAGCACCGTAGGTTTTCATACGTGCCGTTTCCATCTTGGCTGAACTGGCCCGATTTGTCTTACCCCGAAGGTACTCGTTCGGGAGATCGAGTCGTAGTATATCAGTCTTTGTTTCTGGGCACACGCGATAGCTGTCACATATCACCATAGCCCAGGCACAGTCGGGGGCATGGGAAATATGCTCTTCGAACGGGTCATCACTCCTTTCCCAACCGTCCAAGGATTTATTACACAGGAAGCACTGAACTGCGTCCCGGGATAATGGCTGGGGGTTGAAGTAAAATCCAGCCTTGGCCAACTGGTTAATGCCAATAAAAAAATTAAACAAAAGTATACGGAATTAGCGACAGCAGTATACAGCACGACGACCTTTTAGTTGGTGTATTGGTTGTCATTCTGAACTTGTTTTTAGGAAGCCAGCTGAACATTTGGACTGGGTAACGGGCACGAATTGAAGCACATTATCTTTTCTCTCTTTCAGCGTCAAACCTAGTTCCCAATCTATTACCAGTGAAAAGCAATGCATGGCTATTTCGACGACAGGTTGAAATAGTACAGAAATAACTACAAATAATGGATACTTACCGTTTCCGGTGTTGCAAGAAAAGTGCTGTTCGGATGCGGCCAGGGCCATTTGGCCTCATTAAACGAATTGGCGCGATTCTCGTAAGCCTGCATCCCAGCAGTTGTTGCCGCTATTTTCGATTCCGTATCTGGTAAATAAAGTAGGTAAAAGGAAAACACCTAGTCGGTGATAATAATAAAATAAACGTAGCTTAATGACCTAAAACCCAGACTAGAGAATTTAATGCTTATAATGGTAATGGTGCAACAATATCAAAACATTGTGGTGGGTGTGTTTACTACAGAGCCATGCTTAACGCACTCCCATGTTAGAGTAAACAAACCCCCCGTGTTTATTGCGACTGGCCAATCATGTCACAGGTACAAGCGATTAGAGACCACGCTGGGCAGAATTGATTTATCAAAATTGGTAGATTCGCCACGATACATGGAGTCGATGATTAACGACATTTGCCACCTTATAACCCCTTGTATTAAATTAGCATATTATGCAGCTTTGTTAGATATAACAGAACGTCAGCAAAAATACCAAGCGGGGGGCATCGTTTTATTATACCTGCCAAACAGCACGACAGGATATAGAGTGGGACCTATGCGTTAGTGTCTAGGCCGACTTGTGGACAGATACCGCTAAAACCATACAATTATTTATTGAAACTCCAGTTCTAAACAATTCATGGAGAATGGGCTATTGGTTTTTTCTTACCAGCCCACTTTCGCTTGGGTTTACGGGCCTGCATGGCTGTGTACCGTTTCGCCTCACATGCCTGTTCCCAAACTCCAAGTAACAAAGGGTACTGTAACGCTATATGCTCTCTTGCTTTGACAATGTATAAAGCATTAGGATAATCCTGCCATATATCGGGGAAGGAGAGATATATCTCGAAAGTGGTACGTGTAGGCACAGTAGCATCCAGTTGCAAACCTCCTGCCCCGGGGCCCGGCATAAGTACCGTCAACACTTCTAACATGCATTCCGGCCGTTTGTGAAATCCATAACAGCTGAGTAGGACATTGTAATTTTGTATGTTAAGTACTACCCCTTGGCGCTTGGCCCACGTCAGAACCTCGGCAACCTGGTCCACCAACCCCATGCGGGAGCAGGCGCGTAACATCACACTGATGGTCCCAGTATCTAACGGTAAATCTGCCAATTGTAAGTTGCCCCACGCTTCTAAAACATAGTGACGTTTTCGTAAGAACGAAAAAGCGTGGATAAACGCACTGTACACGCCCGTAATGGGGTGGGCCTGGGCTTTAGTACCATTGGTGGTATTGGTAACTTCCTGTGCAGTAGATGCAGTCTGAGCGACGGAAAATTCATGGTAATAGTTCTCCCAAGCCTGGTATATTTTCCCGATTATGTTGGAGAGTTGATGTTGAGCGCAGGTACGGGCCATGGACACCCAGATGAATTGGTCAGCAGTGGGAAACGATTGGCGCAGCTGGTGGGTTAAACTGAGGGCCTGGTCTACTTCTTTAAGTCGAAGATACACTGGAATCATCAGCAAATAGCTCGCCAGGTTGGGCAGTTGGGGTTTGGGTAAGCCATCTCCGGTGTTGGACTGGCGTAGCCAGCGTTCAAACTCCCACACCGCAGGGCGTAGTTTGTCCTGGGCAACAAGCCCTGTTAATAGTGCGTTTTGGGTTACCGCGTCCTCGCTAATTTCGTATCTGGACATTTTTCTCCGCAGTGCCTTTACCGCAAGCACGTCGCCATCCACCGCGAACCCTTGAATCAGCCGGTTGAAAATGGCCAGAGTGGGTACCACGCTTTGTTTTTCCAGCTGCTCCAAGTATTGGTAGGCCTCCTTTAGTCGATTGGCCTGGCATAACCCAGTAATCACCGAGAGATACACCACGGCGTTGGGAGTAATACCACGACTAGGCATCAGCTGGAGCATTTTGAGTGCCGTTTCCAGTTGGCCGTGGGCACACCAATACGCCATCCACTGGCTGCACAAATGGGGGGACCATCCGATGTTACTATCAAGCCAGTGTTGCTGCACTACTGGTAATCGTACCTTGTCCTGGTGCTTCATAAGGACGGAAAACAAGATCGAGTACGTAACATCATCCGGGGCGGGGGTTTCCCAGTGTTGGGCCGACGTTTCTCGTACCCGTTTGACAGTGTGAGCGTGGCGCATTCGGTAGTACACTTTCCAGAGTAGTTCGATCTCACCCACCTGTCCCAGACACCATAGGGTGATATTGTACGCTGGCAAGGTAAGCCTGACGCCACTCTTTAATAGTTCTCGGGCCAGTTCGAGTACTTCAGATCGGCAGTGTTGCTTGGCTAGGGCATTCATTAGTGGGGTATATGAATAGGCACTGACAGCCAGTCCGCTCTCTTTCAGCCTGTTGAAATATGCTTGGGCAGTGGATAAATGGGTCGCACTCCGGGAGTATAGATCGATAAGGATATGGTATTGGAGCTCACTAAGGGCCAGACGCCAAGACTGCATACACTTTACCAGATTTTCCGTGTTAGCTATGTCTCGAGCCTTATGGTATGCTAAAAATAAGTAGTCCAGGGTAGCAGCTCCAGGAACGATGCCAGAAGAAATCAGCAGATCAAGGGACTGCCGGGCCTTTTGAACACTACCTGCGGCTACCAGAGCCTTGATAAGCAGATCAACATCCCCAAGTTGAACAACCTGGCCTTGTCGATCGTCAAGGGAAGTAGGTACTAAGGATGGTGGGGTGGCGGGTGGTTCAGATACCCGCTGAGAAATTATATGTACCCAATCCCAGCATAACTGTATAATCCGCTGTTTCCACTTGGCGTTTAGTCCGTACCCTTTAATTAACGACGAGGCATCGTGGTATTCCCCACCTTTGATCCGTTCTAATTGAATGGTACCACTACGCTGAGGGAGAGGCGCCCAAGCCATCACCCCCGGATCCGCTGCTCGACGCTCAGTCAGACGGGCGTCACTAGTCCGCAGTTCCCCGGCTTCTAAAATCAACGAAAGTAAACGGTGGAATACATCCCGGGGAATGTCCCGATTTTCTCCCTTCTCTTTGAGCTTTTGGTAGCGGGACCAGAGTGCTTCCGAGTCGGTAAAGAGTTGGGTAATCAAACGTAGATGCTCGACACTCACCGAAGCATCTAAATTAGTAAAGAAGAGGGTAGATCCGTTAGCCTCTGTAGCCGAAGAATGGTCCGGGTGTTGACCGGGCCAGCTACTTGACGACGCTTGAGGGGCAGGTTGTGGAGATGCGTTTGGTTTATTATCGCGTGAACTTGGCTGAGGATTGAACAGAAAGCCGAGAGGTTCGGAAGGTGGCTTGGTGGAGTCGGTAGGGGTAGGTGGAAGAGGGGTATACCGAAGTGAGCGATGGCGAAGTGTATCAATCGGTGGGTCGTAACCCTTACTAGGTTGATAGTAACGGTCTACATTGGGACGGCGTTTGTTAGAATATAGTATAGCACCAGTAGATAGTTCTCGTCGAAATTTCGAGGAAGGCTGCGTGAGACCAAACCGTGTTATCCCGGTTCGCATGGGGGGAACCCTTAATGGAGGCCGCATAAATGTCCGAATATAACAGCCAAGTAATGCTCTGTATTCATAAGTTGCTGGCCATTAGCTCAGGCTATCACGGGGAAAGTGAAGGGAGGGAATACACTAATGGGCAGCGATTTTTGGTTTCCAACGGTAACTGTGAAATAAAAAGTAAGGAAATTGGTGAGCTGTACAGAAGGGAAAAGGTATAAATGCAAAAAGAAAAAAAATGTAGGTAGAGCGAGGAGCTGGGTGCATACAAAAGAAAAAAGAGGCCAGTCCATGTCATTTCTACTTTGGAGCCATGTGCTGATTCTGTTATGCGCTGACATTGTTTCCTGAGCCATGTCAAAGGCACTAGGGCCTACGGAGTGGTGACGACTAATAATAAAGCGTTTCTGCCCTCCCCCACCGGGTTTAGCGCTCCTGAATGGCCTTTGGCTTGCTAAGTTGAAACCACCTCGATAAGTTTCGAGTCAGGCTTCATTTGAATCCGCCCAAGCATAAACGGCTGCCCTCTTCCATAACTTTGTGTTCTAAATGACATTGGCTTCAGTAGTATGCTTCTCTACACTTTTTGTAACAATACTCGTTTTCCAGTTCATTTTCTCCGCCCATCCCACGCAATTTAACTGGCGTTTCTCACTCTCAACGTCACCCTCGCTGGCAGCACAGCGGTCTCATCCATGGCCTATTCAACGGGTGCCATCACCTATGGCATCCGGCCATTACCAACCATTATAACCCAGTACCGTGAAGCGAGTATCTCCGAAGAAGAACTTCCCAACGTGTCTCCCGAGCAGCTGCACACTGCCATTACAACCTTGGAAGGTCTCAAAGATGAACTGCTTCTCCATGTAAGGAAACTGCACCCCGTGATGCCCACAGACCAAGGGACCCCAATGGTGCCGACCTCCACTAAACAACCTAGCCGACCTTTGGATTCCCACCAGTTTCGACTCGCCAGTGAATACCTCGACCGTATCACCGAAGATATTGCGGTATGCAAACAGTTTGAGTCTGGCGATATGACCTTGGATAATATCTTGGCGGACACGAGCACTTTGGAGGACATGGATTTATCGTGGGCATCTCAGGAATGGCCGAGTATGCATTTTGAATTACCCATTGATTCCGATGCGCCACAGGGCGGTGCAGGTGTCCCGCCTGCCACCAGTAGCGGCAGGTCCGAAGATACTTCTGTGGTACAACCTCAAAGTTCGAACTTCTCATCTGTTCCGTCTATCGGGGAAAGTAGCATGTCAGGAATTCGATTAGATACCGGATCACCCTTGATAGATGCGCATCGTATTGGTAGCGTGACCAATAATGAGGAGTCTACCACTTCTGTGATTACCGAATACTTTGTAGAATCGTCTCTCGTGTCAGACATCGAGTCAGAACATAACGGTCCCGATGGCTTATTTGCCGCTCTAGGAGGACTGGGGAAGCCATCGGCGTTGTGTATATCTTCATCCTGGGTGTACATAGGTACCACTTATAGTTTGATTCTGATGTACGAGAATGTGCCCAATGCCCCCCTTCGACATACACTAGCGGCATCCGAACTCATTCATGATAGAAATTACCACGGCGCGGTGACAGCGCTGGCTCTGTCGCCGGATAAGGCGATTTTGGTGGCCGGACATACCGACGGTTCTATCTTGCTATGGAATTTGGAAAAACGAACCACGATTAAATCCTTACCGCCTGTGGCTTATACCAACACACCCGATTCATCTCTTGCTTCGACTGGTTCCCGCATAGATCTGAGCATCGTCCAACTAGCGTACATTGGTGTGGGCCACACCCGTTTTATCTCGGTGGACGCGTGTGGTCGGGTTTTTTTCCACACGTTCACGCGTGGCCTATTGGGAGTGTCCGTGAGCAGTTCCCAGTTTTCCTTTCCACTTATTTCCCCACCGAATGCTTTCTCTTCGGCTCCGCCCACATCCGAAATTACATTGGCACTACGGGTCCTTCCCTACGGTCCGGTTCCATACCCTACCGATCGGCTAGGCCTGTTGGCGGTGGCGACATCCCATCGACTGCTTATCCTCCAAACTCGCCCTCATACTCGGGTTGTGTATCAGTGGCCTTGGAAAAACACCACGGGTGTCTCTAGGCCCGACATATCGTCGACCAGAGCCGCTAGCTTGTCGTGGTTTCCCGCAGTGGGCAAGGAAAAACAGGTCACCAAGGGCCCCCAGTTGGCCTGCAGTTACCAATGCACTCTCCGCATTTACATGGTACATTCACGTCCTAAGCCCCGATTCTTGGGTTTTACGGGTTCATCCCACGTTCAACCTCTCCAGGTCAAAACTTCTGGCCCTCTCGCTAAACCTCTGGTACATTCTGCGAGGGCATTCTGGCCGCCTGCCCAAAGTCAACCGGGCCCCAATGACACCCAACCCATTCCTAACCCTCGTCCACCCACTTCCTCTCTGAATTTTCATAACCTATTAGATATCCAATTCGAGGAACCCATTCTTAGCGTGGACTGGTACAATGCTGATCATCTCTATGTTGTAGATATCCGGCAGCGCTTACACGTGGTTAGTTGGTCAGGTCGTCAGTATGGGAAAAGCATGGTATACAATTTCGGGGCTAACCCCCTTGCCTACTTAGAATTTCGTGCCCCAATGGCTTCCTCCAGTACTCCTTCGGAGGAACCAAAACAAGCTATAACCTGCCGAACCTATGCCAACACGTTGAGGTGCCACAAAGGGCGTTTGTACCGGATGGACCAGAATGGAGTAGAAATGGGTACACTGTTGATGTGGTCCGAACGCCTTTTGCGTTTAATCGACCGCGGACACTTTGTCGAAGCAATCCGCTGTGCCACTGAATTTCTCGTATCATTGGAGGACCCCCAGTCTGCTGTTGATTCACATACCTTCCCATGGGGGGAGTACCCTGCTCAACCTGAACCAGTTTCATCGAGCTTGTCCCCCGAGGCCGACGGGCGCTCTGCGGTGGATACTAATGCTGACTCCAGCTACGAATTTGTATTTCCGACAAGTCCTGAACGTTGTGGGAACGGATCCGAGACCCCGGCGGAACCAATGTTACCAACGGTGGAACTAGTTCTTGGCTTGTCCACAAATACTGCAAGTAGTCGAAGCACGTTACGCACTCGTATTTTGGCCCTGATTCGAGGCTCTTTGGAATACACGTTCCGAACGACTGACCATGAATCCAATTTACCAGCGCCTATTGATGTACCCCGTCGAGATGGCCAACGACTGAATCCCGAAGTATACTCCTCTCTTGCTGCGGCCTGTGTCGATGCCTGCTTGGCGATGGGCGAGGAAGACGACCTCGCCTTTTTGCTGGATGAAGTGTACAACTATTACCGCAACGCCCAGTGTCAGGCAGTGTTTTTGGAGGTACTGGAACCGTACCTGGTGGGCAACCGAATTCAACCCGTATCCTTGGTGACCCCTGATTTGGTACATGACCTAATCCAGGTTTACTACAAAGAGCACCACTGGGTCAAACGATTGGAGACCTGCTTACTCCACTTGGACCCACTAGCCAGCTTCGATATTGATCGAATCCTCCACATCTGCCGAAATGAGCGGTTGGATAACCTAATGATATACACCTGGAATACCTGCCTCGGTGATTTTGTCCGACCACTCGAGGAAATGGTGGACCGACTGGCCCTTAACTGGGTTCCACCGGAAAATGCGAACGATTCGGTGGAGGATGCCACCTCGTCCGTTCTAGCCTGTCCGTCCTCGTTTTCCATGGAGACTTCAATGGTTCTCCTGCAGCGTATCCTGGCTTATGCTTTAGAAGCTTTGGCGGGGCAGAGTTATCCACTGGGAACACCGTTACCGAGTGCAACAGCGGTTTCTGCTCGCCGTGACGTTTTTACTTATTTTTTCCAACCGCAGAGCGTGGATAGCTCAGTAAATCCGTACCACGGTTGGCCCGTTACCTTGCGTCAGGAACCGCTGTTCGATGCACGATTTCCAGTCCTGTCTGTGTTGGTCTTGTTAGAACCTGGCATGGTGATGTCATTTCTTGATCGGGTTATGGAGTTGCCCGATATCGCAGCGTTGAATGTACAAGCTTCCCCTGTAACGTCCGTGGACCCCTTGGATAAACCTAACCTGCAGAAAGCCCAAGAAGTAGTCACAGCGCGACAAATGGTGGGGAATACAGTGCAAGAACTGGTAACCGGAGTATTGGAACGTAGCCAATTTTACCAATTACATTTTTCACCAGAACAATTGCTTACCACTGCGTTACCCCCTGGGCACGAACCTGTACCTTCTACCTCGCTTCCTTCCGCCGCCTGGGCCAAAGCTCTCACTGCTTGTACTTTACTCTATAGTTTTTTGGCCCGTAATTACGCCTACTACTACCCCCTAGTATATATCGGCGAGCGACAGTTGGATTCTATTACGTGGTTTCTTATATCACCTGCGCTGGCCAATGTGTTTCACAATGTGCTGGTCAACCAGGACAGTGATGCATCCGACACTCTGCTGGCCGCTACACCCCTCTATAAACTAGCTTCACTGCCTACTCCAACTGATGCGGAACTGGCTGCATCCCCGGTATACCTATCACTGTCCTCACCCAATGTATTCGACGAACGTCAACTGGGTGTACAGAATTTACTCAATATGCGTATGCCCCGTAATGTGGATAATTTTCTTGCGGGATGTGAACGAGTAGGATTTTACCGTGCAATGGAGCTGCTGAACCGTGCCTTGGGTAGAATAGGAGAAGTGGCTTTATCTTATTTAAATGACCCCGATGTAGAACGAAAATGTGGTGTATTTAAATGCCTGCACGAATTCCTCCGCCTGGATGATTACAAAGTGGAACAGGACAGTACTGTACGTATTCACATGGATGTCATCGAATTCGGACGTTGGCGCAGACATACTCGGGAAGGCGACTCAAACACCACGCCGGCATCTACCCCTACATCGCCGGACTCGAATCATTTGCCCACCGTGGGGTCTACAGGATCCCTGGCTAGCTCATCATCTTCGGACAACACGCCAGGTCCGTCATCGTCCACTTCAAGGGCAGTAAGAATAGCCCTTCACCATGACCAGCCGACTGGGGATGGGTCATTGGAATCGCTAACCTCTGATACCAATGGAGAAATGCTGGTTCCTCGTTCGTCATTTTCGTCATCTTCAGTGGCCTCCTTCCCATTTCCATCCCACCGCGACGATGTGATTGCAACGGCCTATTGGAATGAACAGTTCCATAATCTTCGACGCATCATCCTGGAATATCTGCCCCAATTAGTAGACGTGGACCCACTTAAAACAGTCCAGCTGATGCACCAGTTTTGGTCCATTCCGCCGACTACCGACTATATTCGTCACCTGGTGGATAGCACATGGGAAGAAAGAAATACCCTGCTCCCCAAGGGTGACCAGGGCCCCATAACCGATTCGGACGCCGTGGAACCTCTCAACGCCTACGTGGCTTCCTACCGCACCGCGTACACGCTAGTCAGCTTAGCCAAGTCTTGTTTAGCCCTCCGGGCCAACACTTTGGCTTTTCCCCATCTGTTGGCCGTACACTGGCTGGTAACTGAACCCCGTTCCTGCCGTGACTACCTAGAGGAATTGTTTTCTTATACCCAACCTCTCACTCAGTCATGGTTTTTTCAGTACGTAAGCTTTCCATTTCATTACCAGGCTCCCAAACGTACAGCAGATTATCGTAGCACGGTATTCTCAGCACAACCCCACACACCACCGACAGCGGAAAAGGTGCCTCTGGGAGAAACCGTGGCCACTAGGTCTCTCTTTAACGCGGAACAACCAGGCCTACTTACCAGTGACGCCTGGCAGCACTGGTTTCATGTCACCCAAGGTTTTACCGACGTACAGTCCACCCGTGAATTTCTACAGCAGTGGGTGGAGTACGTAGTGGAAGCCGTTCCTATGTGGTCAGTACCAGTGGATTTGATTGAAGTCATGGTAAAAGCTTTGTACCAGTTTGACCGTTCCAACGTGTACAAGGTATTGCAGACTTATTATGCGGAACTCAAGATTACCAAGCGTTGCTACACGTCCTGTACCTTTGGTCCTACCCCTGATTCGAATGATTACGCTGCCTTGGATACTGCCACCCACGCCATGGATACCTACAACAATGTCTGCCAAAGTAATGTAAACCTAGACCGTATCCTGGAGCTCTTTGATACTGCTACTCTGGATGACTCGGTGCTGTGGATCTGGCAGCGCCAAGGTCGTTTCGAGCAGGCTCTAAAAGTGTTACTGGAGCACGCCGGAGCCACTTTTCATCAATTGCTAGTACCTAGTCGCACATCTGTTTCGCCCTCTGAGACGATGATCGACTTTCGTCCAGAAAGTCTGATCCAAGTACAGGGCATCGTTAAAGCGGCGATCAAAGTGGCCTTGGAGGCCAGCAAAGAGTATACGGAGAATCAAGTTCACATGGAACCCGCTATACGTAATCCACTCCTTGCATCAAAATCGGTCGACGATACCAGGACCACGGACGCCGATACCACGCGACCAACTGGGCTGGTCCAATCCAAACTTGTACACCTATGGTTTACTCTACTGCGCTTTATGATGACCATATCACAGCGTGTACTTGCCATTCAGACTGGGTCAACCCCGGATACATCACATGGCTCGTCGGTGGTAGATGTTACCAGTGAGCCACTGAAATCTCACTCATGTTTAGTCCAAACAGTAACTACCGCAACGGATCAACTGATGCAAACAGTGGTAGAGGCACTATTGCATTCGTCGTACGGGGTGTCGCTTTCCCATATTCTAAAGCTACTGATCAACGATTCCACTGGTCACCCTTCACTGACTTGGGCGGCTGCCCCAACTGAGTTGAGCCCAGTCACTCCAGTCGGCAGTGGAGACACCTGCGACTGGTCCCTGCCTTCTAGTACCCTCTCCGCTACCTATGAACAATTTCGTAGCGTATTCGTCACCATCTTTGATACCTATGGGTGTGAAAAGCAACTGATTACCTTGGCCAACGATTTGGTAAGTCGGGATTTTTTCGTGAGGGTGGTCCAGCTCTTGCGTCTGCGACGTCATGGTTGGGCTACTGCTTCGGGACACTGTGAGGGTTGTACTGGCAAACTTTTCCACGACTTTCGACCCATTAAGGGCAAGCGGAGCATCCACGATAAAATTAACCACTTCTTGACTTATCGTACCCGTCCATGGCTAGACCCGACGGTACTGGCCCGATTAGCTCCGAAAACCTACGGTATTCAAGATACTCTCGTGAAGGATAA
>JANBPY010000062.1:0-21208 GCA_027577015.1 Dispira parvispora
AGAGGGAAGGTCAAGGGGATCCATAGCCTCCAACTTTCTACTCGTCCCTTCCGGACCCAATCTCTCGTCTTTTAAACGAAGGGATTACGGTGGACAGAGTAAGCAGCCATCCATGAGAGAAAGTAAGACCAGCGGACATAGTGTAAGTATGCAGAAAATGTACTATCAGCATTGCCTCTGTAAATACAACCTAGGATAAGTTGGGCGCATATCATTATGGCGTTGAAGAAGTGAAGAATTGGTCAGCCTCGGTATGTTGGCAAAGTACCGGAGTACACCTATTACGCTATTACTCTCCTGTCCATTACGACCATTCGGAACAAAAGACGAAAAATAGTGTAGAGGGATGCTTGTGTAGTGGCAATAGTAGTACAGGGAACGAATGCCACCATTATTTAACCGAAGTTACATGGTGGGCCTTGGGAGTAGAGGAAATTGGTTCACGAACTGTGCATGTATCAGTAAAAAAATATGCAGATTAATAAATTTAAGAAGTAGTGCTATATTTGATAAGCTTGATAAAAGTGAATGGCATATAAAACTGGAAAAAAACCATTATGTGTAATAAAACCTAGAAAAACACACACGAACGAATACATCCGATCTTGATGATAATATGCCACAAATATCTTTAAGTAAATTATGTTATACTTCCATGATGGTACGAGACGAGCCTTACATGGTTTACTCGGGTATGATGACAGTGTAGAACTTCTCGGCAACTTCATCCCAATGGTCAAAGCGCCTTAAAAGGGGGTCGTCATTCTCTACGGTAGGCGTTGCAGCGCTCTTCCTTTTCGCTCTTCTTCTGCGTCTCATATTAAGCCGCTGGCTGAACGGAGCTTGCGAACCAACTGTAGCCTTGGTTTCCAGGTCTGACGCCAATCCCTGGGGATCCGCATCACCAGTCCCTTGATTTGACGAACCAGTAGTTGCTTTTGCCGTAGTCTTTTTAACCTTGGTGACGATGGCACCACTCCCGCCTTCCCAAGTGAACAGTGCGTCTCGTAGATCATGGAAAAGCCGCTTAAGATCTTTGAATTCTGGACGAAGTTCACTTAGCACAACACTGAAGTTCTCCTTGGAGCTCATATGGAGGCGCTTCGCTTTTTCGATACTGTACAGGGGTCCATTCGAGGCCCATCGATAGACCTCCTTTTCCTCAAACGTGAGATGGGGCGCCCCACCTTGTACAGATTGCGCTTTCTTACGTAAATCCGGTGGTGATATCTGATAGCGGGTGAACCCAATAGTACATTTCCATAGGAATAGATATAGAAACGACTCGCACTCATCTAAGAATGTGAGTTTGTCCGTACGACCCGCGAGGTTCAGAATACTCATAAAAGGAAGGGTGCCCACGCGTGACATCATTTGGTTCGTTACATCGTCGCCTTCGATTCTGGCATGGTCGAAATCGATCAATAATGGAACCTGTGCTATCTCGGTTTCGTCCGGCTTCGTCGGGTCGGAGACTTCAGTTTCCACCACCAGGACATTCCCCTCAGATAGGTCTCGGTGGTAAATTCCGTAATTCTCGTGGAGTCTATAGATAATTTCAAAGAGTTCTCTGAAAAAATACTCCACATCATCACAGAGTTCCGATGCTTCGTCAGGGGTGAGATCAACGGGTACCTCGGAACTAGACCGGGTGCCATAAGGATGCAAAGTGGTCATTGATTTACCAGTTGGGGTAAGTAGTAGTCGTTGATGAACACGCTCGACCGACTTAATGACACTGTCCGTATTCCCGGAATTGGTGGACTCTCCTTGACTAGTCGACGGACTATGGCTGGAACCACTACCGGTATTTGCCTTGAGTTCACCGCAATAACGCGACATAATGTTATAGCACCACTGACCTGGGTGGCCTGTATTCCCATGCACATACTCTGTCTTAACACAAACCGTGCCACCGTACACCATTTTCGGTATACCGTTCTCCGTCAGGGGTTCTTCCAACTGCCGGTCTTTTTCTTTGATGTGGTTAAAGATTCGGACTTCGTTGGGCATCTCCACTTTGTTGAGATTTCCGTCGACCTCGGTCCACGATTCCTTAAGAACGTAGTCGAACTCACCTGTTTTGGTCAAAGAAGCGAGATGGCAACGAGTGCGCCGTCCGAAAAGGTGCCCACCCGGCGTGATCGGCTTGGGGTCGACGTACACAGTTGCATATGGACCTTCCGCACTTTGCTTGTTTTTGTCCTGGTTGGTATTAAAGCATTCCACCTCCCAACGCCCGTAGCGTGGGAGCCACTTTTTAGTAGGGTCATACCCCACACGATATTTCGGACAGAGTGAAAGTCGAACGTAATCGTCGACGAACTGTTTACGACCCTTCGGTGTTCTCATGTCAATACGCTCTGAGGGGATGACAGCGCTGTGCGTAAAGAGAACAAAGCGAACGAATGGCCCACGCACCGTAATTCCCCACATACTGTGACGGTCGAACTGGGCGTCCAACGCACATTGTACAGACAACCCCAATCGAGCATATGTTTTCAGTATACCATCCTCCATCGGAGATTGTTTGACCTCGATGATTCCGAATGTTTCCTTAATCATGTCTGGAAATTTATCCAGATCTTCCCTTTCGGCTGGCTTTGGCTGGTCCACCTTCTGTTTCTTATTGGGTATGTATACCTTGCCCGATACGTTTGGATCAGTATCAAAGGATTCGTACTCTTGTTCAACACCAACGTCCAAGCCACAACTCCGCAAGAGAATGTTATGGCGAATATTGGACACTGGATCACCCCGGACGTCACGTTCTGGGTGAGGCATGATACGACGCTGAATAGCCGTACCTTGTGCTTCATGTTCGTTTTCCGCTAGGACCGTACCAACCAGGAGAAGGTAGTCGGCGATGCACAGATACATGGCGTGTTCAGTTAGAGGTCTACCAACTTCCTGATCCCAATTAAGCCACTTGTATGCGTTATTATAGAGCATTCGCTTCTTCTGGCCCAGACCCTCGTCGTCTCTGGCGGAGGCACATTTCGTAGACAGGATGATGAGCTCCTCCACCTTACTGGCGACTTTCTCGTATTCCCCTAACTCCTCGAAACCGACCACTTTCGATACAAGGTTTGATACATCGTCTTGGAGCTTTCTTTCAATGATGCGGTCTATTTCTTCTTTACGGATATGGTCGGTATCTTTGGTACTTTTCCCCTGGTACGAAGCGGAATCGTTGTTTCCGGTACGGAACATACTCGACGTTGTTTTTAACTTTTCCGACATAGTTAGATAATATGTGAATTGATACTGTGGAAAATAAAATGAATTGAAAAGATATAGAAAGGAATTGAAACGAAACGAAGTATATAAAATGAAGAAATGTAAACAGTTGAAGGCGAGTTTTCTTTTGTTGATGTTATTAAGTAAGAGAAGGGCAGAGCCAATAGGAAAGATTTTACTGCGGTACAACCGACATGGTGGAATATTAACCCATACAGGGAAGTGCGGCCCGTGGTTATCAAGCTTTAATCGGTGAAACAAACAACCTATTTATAGGCAATGCTATGCTCCAAACCGTTTAAGGATGACTCGAGTGATTGGACTATCGTTCCTCCTCCAAGGCGGTTTCTTCAGAGGCACGGCTAAATATTCCCTTATTTTATATATTTACTTTCGCTTTGCCCTAGGCCAGCTGTTAAAGCAAAATATTGTGAGTGGAGAAATAGTTATGAGAGTCAAATAAAAAACAACTTTTGTTTGTAGTAATTTTCATGCTTCTCAAGTACTGTGTGGGCTCTCTAGAACCACTCTTCAAAATATTGGTGAAAGCCACTTGTACCGAAGGATTCAAGGACTTTATTATATACCCCTATAATCTCATTAACACTTTCAAACATTCACCTCTCCAGCCTTTTCTTGATAAGCGAGAACAACCAAAAGTCGCATGGTGCAAGGTCAGGAGAGCAGGGTGGTGCTTCAAGTAGTTGGAGTCCAAGATCTTTCATATGGGCCTTGCTATCGTGGGAAATGTGAGGCCTTGCATTAACCTGACGGAGGATGATATGGGAAGTAAGTGACTTCGGATGTCTTCTCTGCCATTCCTTATCCATTGGTTTGACACAATTTACTTTGTAGTAGGAACTGGTGACCTTCAGTTCTTGCACCCATTCCTTCCGAACAGTGCCAGTCCGGGGGGTTTTAAGGTAAATCCTTATTTTGGTCGCATGTCACGATATTAATGAGTTGGTTGGTTTCCTAAAGCAATCAAGAAAAGTTGAGGCAGAAGTATCTTTGGTCATTCTGAGTCAATGGAGTCAGAGTATGCGGAATCCAAAGACTAAGAAGTGAACAGTATTCCTGCAGGTTGTGGAGGGCATTCCAAACATCCTGCATAGAACTATTCATCCCCCGTACAAGCACACTCAAGGTCCCAAGCGGGTCTTCCTTAACTAGCTTTTCGATAACATTACTTTTATATTTCTAGGTCTCATGGGAAGGACTTCCAGTGCGGTGCCCATCTTCGAGAGACAGGTAACCAGTCCTAAAGTTGTTATGCCAGTTGTACGCTATGCTAAGTAAAGAAAAAATAGCTGGTATAAGCATGCTGTAAAGTTTGGAGGATTTCAGTTCAATTTTGACCAAGTGCAAAATGTAGCCAAATGTAGGATCGCATTTTGGTCCAGGTAGTGGCAAGCATAGGGTGGCGTGACCTGGGCAAATTTCGATATGGTTAACTAATATTAACTTGGAATAACTCAATGAAAACAAAAAGCGGAATGGAAAAACCAAGACCGGAGCATTTCCTGCAAAGAGGAATAACTACACGAGGGCAAGAAAGAGCAATAACAACCCATTCCTTTTTCCTACATTCGGTATGTTGTACTATATTTCATTCTATCAATCGTATTCCTGTATATCAGCGACATCAACAGCAACTCGCGGATGCAGCATTTACTAGTTCTGGTGCAAACTAGGTGCGAAATGCGAGGATGTACACTGGCTGGCCACACGCTGTATAAACCATGTATCTTGTGAGACGTACACTTGGCTCTGATCTGTGGAAATTCATATATAAACCCCACTTTGAACTACACCCACTTCTAGTAAAAATCCGTTGGCGAATTGATATAAATCGTAGTTGTTTATGTATAGAGGAAGATTTCTCTTAAGCACATATAAAGATAAAACAAGTGGCGCTAAGTGGAATGCATCCTTTACAAATTACCACTAGTTGGTTAGAAATTCTCCGCGAACGTAGGATTACCAACATAAGCACTGTAAAATTGGTTGGTAAGATGTTCAACGTCACCAAGCTGATAACCCAGATGAAAACAGGGCAACAACGTAAAGGTGAAAAAAATGAATACCACAGGAAATTTTCCAGGGAAAGGAAAGGAGAGATACAGGTAGGACAATTATACCCTATAAATCTTACATGCTCGGAAAATCGGGAAAGTATTTTTCGGAGATACGGTTAGCGTAGTCGACTAAGTTGGGGAAACGGCGGACGATAGCAGAGGTCTTGGGATTGGTATTCGGTAAAGCCAGTGATCGGATCAAAAAGGCGTATACAACAGCATCCAGCGTAGTAGGTGATTCCAACCCGAGCACGTACTCGTTACGATCCACGAGCACTGATAACGACTGCATTGCCCGTTCCACCCGATCCCACGCCAACGACTCGGGGTAACCCTTGAACCCGTCGCCATCGTAACGATTAATAACCTTGGCTCTTACCATACCACTCACCCATCCTCGCAACAACCCTGGAACACCTCCAAAGATCGCATCACGACTATGGGGCCAAGCCTCGGTACTGGTCCAGATTTCCCAAGCCATTAGGTACCCCAGCTCTTTTTCGATCAACGCTTTATAAGCCAAAGAGTTAGCCACAAGTCGTGGGGCCAACGCCTTGTCCAGGTCGGGTGCCAACTGGGCATCATGCACCAACCAGTCGATAATATGACTGGAATCCGCCACGATTTGCCCCTTGTACGCAATAAAAGGTACCTTGCCGAGGGGACACTGACTAAAATCGGCATCCACTTTTTTATACGGAATACGGGTCATTCGTAAAAACGTTTCCAACTTCAAACAGAAAAGGCTGACGCTGGGACCTTTGGCCGAATCAGGTGCTTGGTACAAAAACACCAGGGGACTCTCCTTCTGGGCCTGCACTTCCCGTAGCAATTTACTCGACACCAACGCAGGCTGTTCGTATTTCCCGACTTGAGCTGTTGGGTTGGCCACCCAACGGTCGGTCGTGACCCAGGTGAACAGTCGGTAGCTCAACATTGTTCCTAGAACTACAGCCAAGCCGGTCAGGGTGCCAGGGTAGTCATTGTACAGTTGATAATAGTCCACTGACTGGGCGGCCTCGACTAAACGTACTGCTTCGGTACGGGCCCATTCCGTCAGGGATTGATTAGCAAGTAACTGCATGGTACTCTCCCGAGTCAGTAAGGAGTAACCTGTCGTAGTTAAAACAGCACAAGGCAATACAACGTTCGAACTAAAGGTTTGGAAATGTGTAACACTACGGTAGAAAATAAAACAGTAAAGAGGGATAGCCAACAAAAGTAAACCGTTGGTAACTTCAAGTTCGCAGTAAAGAAGCTCGAAAGTAGTAAAACTTAAAAAAGGGGAGAGAGTACTAGTGAGAGACAAAAAGCCTACTCTGTCTTCAGGTTAAGAGGTGTAAACAAAAAAAAAGAATAAAACTCCGCCACAGATTTACTGAGGAATGACCGTCCTGTTTATCTTTTTTTTATCTTGGTTTGGCAATACCAGGTACATTCTTTTCGACTGTAGTAAGTGTCATTGGCTGGTGATGGGGAAGAAGGTCACCAGCATCAAAATGTGTGCTGTGGAAATTGTTGCTACTATTGCTATCAATTTTATATTGTATATCAGTGCATTATTATGTGACTTTTTACGTACTATCTTTTCTTACCCATTTATTACTTGTTTATTGAACCAGAGTCGCTGTACACCATCAAATCGCATTGATGTAGCAGACGAATGGGCAGGTGGGTGACACTGTTAACATCTTTATACACATTTACAACGAACGAATTGGTCATATTCACTTGCAGCAATCAAGGAAAAGGAGTAGAGGGCTACACTCACTCGAGAAGTTTCTTCCCTATATTTTGTATGAGTTGATAAAGTTCCACATTTTCTGACCGAACCAATTTCAAGTAGTAATCCGTCGGGATTTTATCAGTGCCGTAGACCTAGTAGCAGTGTTGATCAGCACATGCATCATCGGTGCAGAGTTCGATACCACAATTAAAAGTATAAAAGAAAAGGGGGGTTAGCATCATCGATGATAACACGTTCCAGCACTCTAAGTTGGATTTGTGGATTCACGATAAACCATTCTGGCCCTTTGATCTCTATGTTAAAGTATACCACATCGTTGCTAATCGCCAGCGGATTCGACTTACCTCGAGCGATTTCACTGTGTCGAGGTCTTCTTGAAACCGAATGATCATGGATACATAGTGTTTATCAGTTAACGTCGTGATATCACCGGGTTCCTCCGCACTAGGTTGGCTCTCTGATTTCACTTTGGTCGAGTAAATCACACGTACTGTCTGATCATCGATATAATTGAGTGCTCGGATGCCCAGTAATTCTCCGACAAGTTCGATAGCCTCGTTGTACCTAGTGTAACACAATAGCAATCAGAATTATCCCCGTTATATGCCGTTAGTTCAATCAATCAACGTAGAATCATATACTAAGTTAGACTTTTCGTAACCGACGAGGTCCTTGATGGCACCATCTCCACTGAACGAATTAGAATAAAGTCCAGTACTTTCGTTTAGCCCACGGTATTCTATCCAATATGATGGGCTACACCACATAGATAAAGGGTAAATGACACTTACCATTGGCAAAGGTATTGTATGCGTGGATTTTTGTTCTTGGCTAATCGCACTGCTTCAGTAGCTAATGTGTCCTGGGTCATTTTCGTCTTTTCCAACCGCCGAACTTCCTCTTCCAACTCGGCCATCTCCTTGTCCTGTTGGGCTAAATCCGCAGCGGCTCGTTCGATATCGGCGTTTGTCACGGCCAGTTTTTGAAGCTGATCCTGCAGCTTGGTTTGGGATTCCTGGATAGTCAATTTCTGCTCATGGTCTTCCCCCTGATTTTCCAACTCTCGCAATTCTTGTTCCAACGTCGTCACCGTCTGAACCAATCCGCTGGCCTGACCCAGCTCTTGCTTTAGATGTTCGTAATCGTTGGCCACTGTTTCCACCAAGTACTCAATTTGCTCCCGCCGCACACCCGCTTCGTGTTTGCGTTTTTTCAGTTGTTGCTTATGTTGCGCATTGTGGGCTTCCAGTTCGTGGTTGTCTTCCTGTTGCACCACCAACGGGGGTTCCTGCATCAAATCATGAATAAATCGCTCCTTTGTGGCCTGCTCTAAATAATTAAATTTAAGCTTGGAGAACCGTTCCTTATAATAGACAATGTCTTGGTCGATAGCCGCTACTGACAACTGCCCTTGGTAACTGTCGGTGTCGGTGGCCTGTAGGCGTTTGACGTATGTTTTTTCCAGCTCAAGAATGTGAAATGCTTGCTGGCCGAACTGCTGGTTTAACCTGGGATAGTGTCAAGAGGTCATGCCATGATTTATCACAATAAAGGAAAGAATGGGAAGTATTTAGTAGGTTGTTAGGCATTTAATACTGTTTACCTCGACACTCGTTATGTTCCTACAGACTAGTTGTAAAATATGAGTCTTTATAAATAATATTAACTCACTTTTGCAGTTCAGCAACCTTGGGTTGCATGGAAGGGTCCATGGTGACTTTGCTACACAGTCTTCGGACACATGCACTATTGACGCTAACGTATTAAGATAGGCAAACGGAATACGGACAAACTTTGTAATAAAAACTAACAGAGATAAAAACCAGTAATACAGAAAAATATAAAGGTTGGAAGGAACAAGCTCAAGTCCGACGGTAAAGGTGAGCATGCTCTCACTCTGGAATATTAGGAGCGGCATTGCGTGGTGTTTATAAAAAAAATGTAAACACCGCTTTGGTGATGGGCTTGCAATGGGTGATCGGGATATTCGCACGTGACTTGTAACCGAGGATACACGCGGCACCTTGAGTAAACCAAGTTGGAAGCAGTTTTTCTGGGTTTGAAAAGTTGGTTTATTTGTGGTACAGCCCATATTGATGACAGATACGAGTGATAATAGATATAGTATGTTATGCTACCGGTAAATTGGTACTATTTAGTCACCTGCAGCAAACGGTAGGACATGTAGGTACAAAATAGGACTATCCTTAATAATCACACCGGGTATCTTAGACAACGGGTTTCCAATAGCCTCAATTGGCTAACATGGACGCTGCTCTTGCCAGCTGTTGGTGCATATCCCTATCCTGTTTGCAAAAACCGCTTAGAAAAATAATAATAATAATAGTGGCCACTGAGAGATCATTTTTTCAACTCCACATAGTTAGCGGGGAACATACCAATTTGACCAGCGGCATTGCTACCTTGCCACCACTCATCACTTAGGAATTCGATATGATGGATGGTTTCACCCTCAACGAAACCCAGTTCGTTATCTTCTGAAGGTGTAAAATCATACAAGGCCACGGCCTGCTCTCCCAAGTCCTCCGTTACATTGTTGGTAAGTGCGTTGGGTAGAGGGGGGGCCGGTGGGGGAGGGGGTGGCACCGAGGATTGGTCCGGCGATTGGGAAGTTTCCACCAACTCCACAAAATTCGCAGGGAACAACCCCGAGCGTTTGCCATCTTCACTAAAACCAAACCACCATTCATCGGCCAACTTTTCGATTTGAATAATCAAGTCGTTCTCTGTAAAAGTGAGTTCGTTATCCTCGCCGGCGATGTAACTGTAGAGGGCCCTGGCGGTCAACCCTTGGGTTTGAGGAACATCCGTAGGATTCTCGGAAAGGGCGGTAGCCTGTTCAAACTGTCGGGCTAGGGCTTCTTCTTCGGCCTCTTTGCGTTTACGTGCCGCTTCCTCTTCCTGAGCCTTTTTTTGTTCCGTTTCACGACGACGGGCTTCTTCGGCTTCCTTTTCCTGCCGTTGACGTTCCTTTTCCTCTGCCTCGCGTTGGGTCCGTTCTCGTTCTTCTTGTTCGGCCCGTTTACGTGCCTCTTCGGCTTCGGCCTCCCGCTGGGCTCGCTCTCGTGTTTCACGTTCTAATTGCTCCTGACGCCGTCGTTCTTCCTCTGCTTCTTCCTGTTGACGCTGGCGTTCACGAGCGGCTGCTGCTTCCTTTTCCTCTTCGCGTTGACGACGTAATTCATCTTCCCGTCGCTGTTGTTCGAGACGTTCCCGTTCAGCTTCTTCTTCTTCTTGCTGTTGTCTCAACCGTTCCTCGCGACCTTTACGTTCCCGCTCGGCCTGTTCTTCTCGTTCCCGTTCCATTTCCTGACGACGCTGACGTTCAGCCTCTTCCTTGGCGCGGTTAACCCGATCTTCAGCTTCCCAATCCACCTCAGGACTTTGAATATTGCGTCGATTACGCAAACTCTCCAATTCCTTCTGGCGTTCCAGCTGGGCCGCACTGGGAGTGTATGAGGGAGTAACCGCTGGTTCCGGACGGGATTGAGGTACGCTAGGGGGTGCAACTACTGGTGAACGTGGGAACGACGGACGGGGCGGCGAAGGTGCAGCTGGACTCTGGCGGACCGGAGGTGAAGGAGTAGAGGTCGAAGCGGGTGCAGCGGGACTCTGGCGGACTGGAGGTGAAGGAGCAGAAGTTGAAGCGGGTGCATCGGTATGAAACGAATAACGAGACCCCGAGCTTTCGCTCACCCGTTTAAGAATATGTTCAGGAGTAACATTGTCTTCATCCCGAGCGTCAATTTGAACGTGATAGCCACGGAAATAGCGAGATACATCGTTCAGATGCGAACCAAACAGGCCCTTTTTGGACACGGGTACTCCGGACCCACACCAAGATATAAAGACAAACTTGGAGAGTTTGGTATTGCTGTCTTGCACGCGGACAAAGGCGTACTGTATTTTTCCGTCGTCAAAGGCTTCCGACAATTCTTCTAGACCTTCATCGCTTTCTTCTTGTACTTTTAGGTCATTGGTGCCCTTGTCATAGGTATATACCGCCCATGTAATGGAAGGATCCCCTTCTAGGATACGCTTGTGGGTGGACACCAGTGCTTGGGAATGAGTCGCAAAGTTGACTTTGATTGCTGACATGATGGTCGCGGGCTATAACAAAGGAAAGAAAAATACACACACTATTGGGTAAAAAAATAGGTAAGCTAAGCTACAATTGATAGTTGAGACAGGCTATCACATTAGAAATAACTTTCTGAAACCTTAAGATACAGTGTGGAGTGAGGTTGTCACCTCGCCAAGAGAATTGAACTGCAAATGATGGATGGTGCCATTACTGGCAAGTCATGCTTAAAAAAACTCCGTACCATGGGAAATATGCCGTACTATTGTCCTAGTACTCCGCCATCCAATTTTACGCTACTTCTTGCGGAGGGAATGACTACGACGGTCCTTGGCACGCACTGAAAATCAGGCCTAGTTCCCAGCGCAATGTCACCGCTGCTGCAAGTATAATTTTCTTTCATTGTTTACAGGGCTTGATTTAGCTCCGTTTTTAGCTCATCCTTGCTAGTCCCGACCGTCAGTGTACTAGTACGCCCTTCACCCATTTACGCATCCCCGCTCAAAGTACGCTTTCCTTGGACGCTACTACTTTGTCGGGCTCCACGCAGTACATACGAATACCACACTACAATCTCATGTCGCGCGCTACCCATATCATCGGACTGGCCGGCACCCTGATGGGTGTCTGGTTATTGGTGTTAATAGGCTGGCTCCCACTGCCCTTAAGTGACACCGTTCGAATCAAAGTGTGGCCCACATTACCGTTCGAGTTTCTGGTGGCTCTAGGTGCTTACATGCTAGGCAGCGTTGGCTACGGTTTACTCAAGTTCCGGGACTGCCCTGAGGCCCACCAGGAACTTTTGCAGGAAATTAGTATGGCAAAGGTGGATCTTCGCCAGAACGGTGTTATCTAATAGGACGACCCGTTTGTTTGTTAACGTCAAAGGGAACTGTGTTGTTTATAAGTAGCGTAAATACTTTGAATTATAGGCGTATATCGACCGCTTCCTTGACACGCTAGCGATTGGATTTCCAGAGTTCCGGTAGAGTGCTTCGTAAAAGAAATGTCCGGCACTAGTTATGAACACAATAAATTGGTGGGGCTATGAACCACAGTTTTCTGATAAAATTGATTGAGTCGGCACTGCGGATTATTGAAAGGGGGATTATTCTCCAAATTTTTGCCAATGGATGTGGGTGAAACACAGTGTTATGTCAACGCGGAAAGTAAAAAAAATGATGTCTCCCAGTAAATGAAAAATGAATAGCGAATCCGCGCAGAAATGGCAGGGAGTATTCGCAAAGGCGAGTAAGAACACCTAATATGAGGTTGCAAGTCTTCATTTGGAAGATAGTGCTTCATATTTTGCAACGTTACACCAGCGGAGGTGCATCGTGGTTGGCTTAGCTATCACGGTAAACTCCCACTATTCGAATACGCCCGGTGATTTTTCTTTGCCGATAGAGCCATTTGGCGCAAAGATATACCAAGGCGTACTTTGCTAATAGGATTTTGTGAAGGACATATTCAACTCTGAAGGTAATTTTATAATATCGTCGTGATAAAAAAAACTATTCACTTGCCCTTGCCTTGGACATTTAGTATATTCCCAACACAATCAAGAGTCTCTGCCCATAAAGTGCCACTTGTCAGCAGGAGAAGAGTGATGGAAGGAGCAAAGCCGAGGTAAGGTTGCACGATTTTCCATGACAAAAGGGGAGGTTGGTGCGGGCAAGTTTAGCTGCGTGTGGGCGAACAATGAGGCAACTAGAATGTGTAACCACCAAGGGTTAATTAATGCTATCGGATAGTGTGAGGATAGCCTAAATTCGGTTACACCATTCACTTGGGTACCATGGTAGTGGGACATTTCTCTACATATTCTCATATGCTCTCACTCTCTTTGCACTATTTAGTGGGACTATTGCAGTATAAGAGATGAAAAATTGTATACCCATAGCCAAGACATAAGTGTACCCCAAAGAGAGCGAGTTTGAAAAAGAGGGCACGAATGGAAGCAGAGAACCACTACGGTGCTATTTTTGCGGGCCACTGAATATGGTAAACACGTCGCACAGATTCTCATAGGAGAATACGCTGAGAACAGGGAGCGACTTTTCATTGTTCATGGAAAATGGCCTATGTTGAGTCCACGCTTCAAAGATGATATTCATTCTTCTCGAAAAAGGGTGGTAGGTGCAAACATTATCCTTCCAAAATATTCCAGCTTGAGTGAAGGGTTGGTATGACCAGCATCCTTGTCACACCAACCGGGGCAAAGCGAGAAGCAATAAGGGTAGCTTGCACACTTTCCCTTCATCCCAGTGGAGTTTGATGTCTACCCGTGCAATGCAACTGGCGAAATAAGCCCGGGACTCTGCTGATACCCCCACCGCCTATTCCCATTTCCTATTATCTCGGATTATTATAAATACGTGGCCGTCTTCCACTAATGCAATAAACCAGTACTACGAAATACGCTCCAATTTTTTTAGCATCTCCACCGTGACTCTGCTTCCATCCCCTCTCCGCTATAAACACTTGACTGCACTGTACTTTGTACACCTCCCACCCCTACCGTCCGTAATTATGCGCGTCCCCACTTTTGCTACCCTGGCCTTGGTCAGCTTTGGTATGTTTGCATCCTCTGCCTTGGCTGCGCCTTCCCCGTCGGGAACACCTCCGGTGGTTCTCTCAGAGAGCACTAAGAACGAGATTAGAGACTATTGCCGTGCATTTGATTATTATCCCCGTGAAATAGTCACTTCCCTTAAAACTTTTAGAAGTTACTCTACCAAGGAACTCGTCCCCGGATTAATGCCATCGGCTGTTAATGGGTATTCGGCTACAGTTGACACCCAAGCACAATGTGCTTGGTACCTCTTCCAGGAAGACAGGGAATGGCTCAGCGAAAATAATTCGAATCTTGTACAGTTCCTTGAAGCGATTCGTTAATTTCTTGTTTGGGAATTATGCAGTAGATTTATAGTCTGTTGCTAAGTTATACAAATATTGTACCTAATCCGGTCCGTTAGGAGATGGATCGGGAATTCGAAAGGTTTTGTTGAGGTTGTAGGGTATAAATAAAGGTACATTTTGAACTGATAATGAAACTGCGTTGTGAGTACCATCTTTCCAATCCCACCGATATATTTGGCAATGCTTACTATTCTCACTTTCCTTCACTTTGCCCGGTACAGAACACGCTACGACGCCTATCACTAAATTGCCCATTGAAGTATCTTTACGAATAATTTCTGATGCACTATTGCTTATTATAGTGACAATAAAATAAAAAAAAAGCAAGATACCTAGTTTTCGTTTCCTCTCTTAACTATAAATATCAATAGTTTAACCTAATGAAATGCGCCAAAAAATATCATTATTCAATTGTACCCTGTTCGTAGACGCATATACCATCATACATCTCAGCCCCCAAAGTCTGGGCAGTCACATCATTTTTAAACACTGCCAATTTCAAAGAATCACAGGTAAACCTTGCACGGAAGTTAGTGTGAATGGCTCGACCCATGCCTTCCAAGATCACCAGGTCCACCTTTTGACACACTTCGACCAGGTCTTCGTTTAACCGAGACAGGTCCAAGCAAGGGGTAGCATTACCATTACCAAACACCTGGAGACGGCCTTTCCGAATAAAACGGGCTAAATCGGGCACGAGGGATCCCAAAGTACTCAAACTTTCGTGGAGTTCATAGTCGGTAATGTCATTGACCGCCGGAAAAGAATTACAGGCGATAATAACCTCAATGTTCAAACGTAGCAGGTGCAACGCAAAAGGGATGATGCCGAGGTAAATGTCGGCACCGCTGTTGTCGGAAAAAATAACCGCCCGATGGTAACACGGTTGCGCAGGGGAGTGAGTCAACAATTTGCGAATAAAGGCCTTTCGATTATCGTAGAGTGGGTGACTCTGCACCTTACCTTTGGCCGAATCGAAATCCAGAATTCCCTTTTCCATCATTTCTACAATGGCGTTGGACCCCCAATCAAACATATTGCCAGCTAAAATGTTGGAAATGAGGGCATCCAAGCGGGATTCTTCGTCTGGTAGCTTATCTATCTCGGCCAGCACGTGGGGTAAACTTTGCAACGCGGCGGCAGTCTCTTGCTCCTTGATAGGGGCGAAGATATCCCGGAATCCCACTTCCTGTAGGCACTGTTCACGGAGGGCCAGCAAGTGCCGAACCGTAATGGGGCCATAGGCCATGGGCTGTTGGCGTAGTCGTCCCAAGTGTTGACGGTACATGGTATCGAACTGGTTGGCTTTGGCTTCGGCGTCCGAGTCGCCCTGGGATATCGCCCATTCCAATGCCAGCTGCTTCATGTGGGGCTGGCGGCGACCTAGCAGATCAATCCAGTATTCGTAGGCTTGGGGCTGCGTTAGATCCAATGTATCTGCCTCGTATTTTTCAGGATTAGCCAACAGGGGGAAAGTTTTTAACGACAATAGGGCCTGGTCCAAGGTCCCGTAGGCACTCAGGGAATGGTCGGTAATAGTACGAGAAATGGTAAAATTTTCGTAAAAGGAGCCTGACCGTGATTTACGATCACGTCGCTTGAGATATGCTCCCATGGCTCCCAGGTAACCTTCGTGGCGTAAAAAGAGGGCCTTGATGGTGCCCTTGGACCAAAATTTGATGGCATAGGACAAGGTGTGCATGGTATCCGGATGGCCCTGGATAAATGATCCGCCAAAGTAGATACGCTGGATGTTGTGCAACTTGGCGTTGAGATAGGCGATCTGGCCAATATTGTTACTAACCATGTAGAGTAGCGAACGTGAAATGTCACCATCGCTAAATTTGTCGGTGTTTTGAGTCAGTTTTTTACGAAACACCTTACCCATTGAAGAGGCAATGGTACTACCCTTCAGCCCAATCTTGTTGTAGTCAGTGCCGTAGATATCCCCCACAAGCATGTCCACTTTATGATTGTCACCGGTTTTACTTAACTCGAGCATCTCGTCAAAGGTACGAGCTTTGGTCAGGAGAGTCAAGAGTCCCCACAGGGTACCCCCACCCAACGAAGTACCGCTGATCCGTTCGTATTCGTCGTTTCCGGTTACCTTTAGGATACTTACTCCCGAGCCGATATTCACCAGTATGTAAGGAAACAGATTAAGCGGGGTTTTCTGAAAGCACATGGGTACCTCGTGGGAATAGGTAAAGACCTCATCCGGAATCTTGGTGATAAAAAAATTCAAACCAGTAACCAAACAATCCATTTCGTCTTCCTTTTGGAGAATTACGCCAAGTTTTTCCACAAAGAGACTGTGGTACTTGTGGGCACCCCCGCCGGTGGCTTTCAATACATGTCGAGCGGTAGGGAGTGGCTGGGATGAGCCAGAGGATTTCCAGTCATCGTTAGTTATGGTCGCTTGATTCCGAAGCGAATCGGCCAAGGATGTGGTTACGTTGATATTGTCGGTAGGGGTAGGAGATGTAGTAGGAGAACTCTCGGCCTGGGCTTCTTTTCCAATATTGACCTGTGACGACGGTGGAGTAGAGGCACACGGGGAGCTTAAATTGTCCCAATCTTTAAGTAACTGTCCGATAAAGTCGATGCACGCTTCGATTTGATCCGTTTCAAACCAGGTAAAATTGAGACGACCAGCTGGCGAAGTGGGATGGTGAGAAAAGTACACCACTTTCGTTAACGAGCCACCTATCTGTTACGCGGATATTATCGGTCAAGGAGTTGTCCACAGGTGACCAGCATAGGTACAAGTAGTGACGTTGGTACTGTTAATAGCCATAAGTATACTTTTATATGCCCCCTTTTTCATTTAGCGATTAATTATCCAGACCTGTTTTCCAGTGCTATGTACTGGGTTGGACCCGAACTTTGACAAAACCCATTGTCCACTTCCAGGTACTTGCAAAATGAGGTACAGTATCCATAGCTACCATATTTCTGCATTGTTCTTTTTTTTGGCAATAAATTTTACTTACATCGACAGAAATGCTTGGATTACTTTTGGTGTGCAAAGGTAATGCAATGTGCTGGGTACCGTTGGGGGAAGCATGGGGTTCGTCCCAGGGGTCTGTGGACGTAGTAGCACGATTATGGTGTAAGTCCATGGTGCTAATGCGATAGGTACTTTGGTCAGCGATCTAATAATGGGAGGTATTGGCCAAGATTATACCCGACGCTTATAAATTTAAAATGAGCTGACTAGTCCTACTAAACTGATATCCGGTGCCATATAAAGAAAAAGTAAACTAGAAGAAAGCAATAAGAAATTACAGATAACTCCGCGAGCATGACTTTCTTATCGCTGGTTATAGATAACAGGGCCGTCTCGATGCAGCTTTGCAGGCCGGTAGACGTCTGACTTAACTGTGATAGGTGGAATGAGCCCATAAACCAGGAAAAATCAGCAGTCAAAGTGCTCAGCCCATAAGTGCATGGTTGCAGGGACTCTTTAGCAAGTAATTGGCTAATTTCCCAGCAGTGTCGAATTCTTGACCATTTGACTGGGGTTTTCCCCCAGCATTGTTTCAGATGTATCGAGGATGGCAGGAGGGGGTGTCTACAAAGTATAGGAAATAAAAGTAAGAGTGGTTACAGTTGTAACGATAAACAGGTTTTTTATTAACCATAATATACTTTTTGAAGGCGTGGATGCTGTTTCCTTCAATATAAACTGTTAGCCACGAACAAGTTAGACCCTGGAAAACGATGCAATTTCAGGGTCATTCAAACAGGGTCTAATGAACCAGAGGGTGTGGTTATTCACAACTATTTGATTAACGGCTACATGGTGTCGCTTGAGGAAGTGCTACCATCATTTATGTTTATCTGTGTAGGGAACGCTGCCCTTGGCCGAGTTTACCACTTCTAACATTTGATTTGTGCCATGGGAGAGTTCAACCAAGGACACATGTATTCCTTCGCATAGCAATATAACAAGAAAGAAAATCATTTACTTGGGATACAGGTTTGGGTCCAGCTATAAGCAAGGACACCCCATTTCCCGCTTAGGCTGCAGTGATAACTTTTTAACATTATCGGGTTCTACATTGTAATTAACCTGATAACGGATTGTTAAATACCTCACAGGTGACACGGAATCACCCTACCCACTAGACATCATTACATTGGTAGTGTTTATTCAAAATAGGTAAGATTCAATGGGTTAGCGGCCACGGACATGCGCCCCCAAGAGCTAGATATAAAAACGATAGTTTTAAACAGTTATCGATTCTTGCGACGACGCTATTTCTCGATCTTGGTAACCCCCACTTGGGCGGGTCTCACCACCCGACCGTGCAGAGTATATCCCAATTTTTCCACAGCAATCACCAGACCGGGTTCCTTGCCAGGTATTTCCACCTGGTACATTGCCTGGTGCAAGTTGGGATCAAACACGTCATCCAACGGATCAATGGCCTCCACGCCGTGACGCTTCAACGTTTTGAGAAGTTCGGCCTGGGTCATAGTCACGCCACTATACAGATTCGACAATGAGGTATCACCGTTCACGCTACGATCGGCCTCCGGAACCGCCTTGAGTGCCATTGACAGCACGTCGACCGTGTCCAACAAATCTTTGGCAAACTTCCCAATGGCGAACTTGGAAGCCCGATCTACCTCCTGCTTGGTACGCTGTCGCAGATTTTCCATGTCAGCCAAGCAACGCAAATAATCGTTCTTCAATTGAGCCAATTTTTTTTCCAGCTGGGCTTCTTCAGTAGATTTGGACGATGCGGTCTTGTCCTTTCCTTGGCCATTAGCAGAAGTTTCGGTCTTTTGATCCGCTTGACTAGACTGCGACTCCTTCGGCTTAGTGGCATCAGTGGTGGTTTGCTGTTCCTTGTTACCTTCGCTGGTATACTGACGGAAACCGACAAGCACGGAACGACCCATGTACGGCCGGGCCGGTAATCCGGCAACAGCTCCAGTCGACGGCAAAGCCATCGGACGAAGAGAGCGTAAAAGGGGCTGCGAAGCTTTCAACAAGGTCAATCGTGTCATTCTTAACTCTAGATGTATAGTAGAAAATTAAACTGGAACAGTACGGTAGAGGGGATATTAATAAACAAAGGCTAAAGTGGATCAGGAAACTGAAGAAGAGTAAGTGAGAACTTAAACAACCAACAATAAGTATCACCTCGCAAAGAACTTCCAGAAAGGCCAACAGAATAGGCAGGAAAAAAAATATTGGGATTTTTCCCAAACTGAGGTACGTAGTAGGTTAGGAATGATTCGCTGTGGTTTAATCCAACCAAAACCAGGCTTTAAAATTGAGCCTACCGCAGTGCTAGTTAAGAATAATCTATACTGCGGCATCTTTCTCGCACGTGCGATGTATTTCCCCAATAGAATAGTTTATTACGAACACGAGGATATCCAATGAGCAGCACTTGGCCTAACACTGCCGTGTCTGGGATATTTACAGTCATAATAAGCGTTTGGACCGTGGTTTATAGGAAGTGCAATATAATAATAATATACGACTTCATTTTTTGTCTTGTCAAGTTTTATTTCAGAGAATCCAAGTCAATATCAACCCCAAGCTACGTCACTTCACCTGCAGATCCATTATGACGCAGAAGAAGCACTTCCTGTTGCTTGTAACCGCAGCTCAACTGCCTTGGTAGCCAGCGCACGACGTCGCTCAGCGTCGGTTTCCTCTGAGCCGAACAGAGCGGTGGGAGGACGTGGGATAGGGCTGCCCTGTTCCAAATTCGTTGTCGTGTATTCGGACAAGGGTTTTAGCACTTTAAGCCACACAAACACATTAAATATTCTGTTACATACAAAAGCCACTGGGGGCTGCATCGCATCGGGAAAAAACGTGGCAAAGGAAAAGGCTTCACTCAGATCACCCCGAATGCCATTGTAATATTTGAAAAAGCGGAGATAAAACCATGCCGAGATTAATCCAGTAATCAGCAGCCAACAGCTCGCATAGGCCTTGAGAACCAGGGCCAATGCACCCATGCTGAGCACGTACAACATGGGCAAATACTTGATCCGGAAAGAGCCTAGTCGGTGGTAGAGTACCACTTTGTGTTCGGGAATGGTTTGTTTAAGAGCCACCGTAAACCCGCTGATGAGAGCCGGGAGCCCGTGGATGGACACATTGTATAAATAACCAATGTTACGTGACGCGGCAAATATGCACACATATATTAAAAAAACAGCCACTGGGGCCACAATATTGACCACCCACACAAATTTTAAATATTCGAGCCATTGAAACCATCGTTCAACAAAGGAGCCCATCAGGGCTAGGCACCCCAAGTGGACCAGTAGAACTAACCAGTTTGTTTCAATCCAGCCCGTTAACACCAGCGTCCACGGCCGGGTAATAATCAACCCCGGATAAAGTACGAGGTACGATTGAACGGTTTGGGTGGAAGATATCCCTTTGGGAATGGGCTGTTCGAGTGGCGGTGGGGACAAGGTAGGATCGTCAAGTGGATGAGGTAATGGGGCGGAAGGGGACACCCCAACAGGTACGGCTTGTTGGAACCACTGAGATATGAGAACCACGAGTGAAAGGCAGAGGGTACCCGCCAGGAGTCCGCGGGTCACCCAAGGTATATGGAACAAAGTAGGCATTTATATCGGGGGGCAACGCAAATCGTTAGGCGACTTTGTCAGCTTGGGTGGTAACAGAGTGAATCGCACTTTATCAGAAACGCTCAGCAAAGGGAAGAAAGCCGTCGCCCACTGTCGGGTTTTGTTTGTAAAGGGTTAAACATGCAATAATGCGTATGGAAATGGGAGGCTAGAGTTAAATCACGAATACTGTAAGTAGAGCGTTACATAAAATACAAATTGAAACGACGAGGTGATTCCGACAAAGTACAATAAATACCTAGACTTGCAATGTCAGAGCGGTTTGACCTTTGGAAAGAAACACGAGGAAGAAAGATTTCCGACAATGCAGATTAGAGCGCCTCACCCACTCATCTGAGTCCAAACCAACGCTAGAGTTGTAATCTTATACGAATACCTTGCACAAGTAACCATTCCTATCCTACCACTCTTTTAATTTATTCCTTTCAGAAATACTCGAGATCTGCACTTACGCGTTCAGTACTCTCACTCACTTTCTTTCTCTCC
>JANBPY010000063.1:0-21190 GCA_027577015.1 Dispira parvispora
TTTTGGGTTTAGAACCAGTGCTAGCCTTTTTTTAAAAAAATGTTTTCCACAGATTGGTGGACATATAATCATTTGGCGTGTAACCGAGAAGATAAGATTATCAAATATAAATTGCAGTTTTAATCACCCTAGACTTAGTAGGTACATGTTTAAAGATTGGGAGTCAAAAAACGGTGATAGCCATCCTTAGTTCAGCCCAAGCCCATTTGGTATGCTGCGTGAAAAGAATGAAAGGTAGTAACATTGCTCGCACTAAGCGTGTCTGGTGAGCCAGCAATTGAATAGTGACTTTGGCGTCCACCAATTCCTTCTTTCCGGCATTAGATGCCCTGACCAAGAGCTATATGTGAAGAACGCAGGTACTCCGAGTGACCTTGATCAATTAAAAGTCCAGCCAGTTTTTATAATACACACATGTTGTCGGACTGACGGTTCCCCCCTCGCAGCAATCGTTATAGACGGGACACTGTCCACAAGGGATGGTGACAAGGGCATTCTGTGCAGACTTGTTACGGATGGCTTTGTACATGTAATCCGCTTCTTTCTTTCCAGCTTGCTTGCCTTTGGCACCGATACCAACGTTAGTGGGCGCTTCATCGTCACTGTCCCAGTCCATATGTTCGGCGGCGGGCAGTAACCGCTCAACTTTTCCGTCGTATACTAACACGCTTAACAGCGTTTGAACGTCGCTCACCGACAGGTCCACGGTACTAATGGCCATTTCCATGATAAAGCGGCGCACCTGGCCGGCTGTCGGGTAGAAGCTGTGCTCGGGACCGTAGACCGCTCCAGGTTTATTGGACGGAAAGCTACGGGAAAGGATAAATTTATAACATTGCGTGGACAGCGTTTCGATAAAGTCGACATCCAACTCTTGATCGGTGTACCAGGGCCCCCCGGTAAGTTCTACCGAAGGGGTCAAATCGTACAGCATGTATATTTTTTGGGTGGGGTTTTTCACAGAGGTTACGGCTTTGATAAGAAGCTTTTGCTCCAGCCGTTTTACACACCGGGTAACTGTGGTACTTGGTAGACCTACCCGGGCCTTTATCCGTTTGAGCCATATTCCTTCGTTATCAGCGGCTTCAATATGTTGATAAATGATCCGTTCGTCGTTATCCATCACCGACATTCTGTTGGCATCCCACACGAAAGTGCGCAGTATCACGAATTCCATCACCAAGTTTTTTTAAAAATAACAACGACAAGAAATTAAATATACAAGCCTATTTAAAGAGATCATGTCCGCAAGTAACCCAAAAAAACTATTGTACTTGATATTGCGGTCTGTGTTCCACTCCCCGTCGGTAGCAAACCTGGCATATTACAGAATTATAAACATCAAATTGTACTGGTCAATAGCGAAACCTCTAGCGCATACTTACTTTTTGGCTTCGTCGTCTGTTTTGGCCTTGTAAACGATGCCAGTGCCCTGCCGCATGAGCTGAATTAGGGATTTGCTCGAAAGGGAATTGGCTACATTCACTACATCGTCGAGTTCAAAGTGGGGCAGCTCCGTTTCGATTATGCTATCGGTCAGACCCTATTCGCACCGTATAACCACAAGTACAGGGACAACAGACCAGTGGTTAAACCTTCAATTTAGCGATAGAAGCACCAAAGAAAACTCCTTGAAATATTGTAGTACGTTTCAGAACCGGTCCGTTGTGATAAGGTGCAGGCAATGAATTCTACCGCTCTTTTAAACCAGAATTTATACACGGCATTTGTCACACTTACCTCAGGGTGCATTCGGGCCAGTTTCAAAAACTGGTTTTCTTTGGTGGAGAGGGCACTCATGGTGAGAGGTGAATCGTCAAGATTCGGAAGTCGCAACTCAAAATAAATCAGTGAGAGTAAATGGAGAAAAAACAAAGGGTTATTGTCAAGGCAAGGCCAGTGGGTTCTAAATTATAAGGCAGCGAGGTGAAGGGTTCCGCTAATTTTAACAAAGGTAAATATCATCACCACACGAAAAGTGAAAAATTAATGTCACGTGTAATGAATTTCAGCTCCAGACCGGTGGAATCGGCGGCATTGGCGACTGAAATGTTACGCGAAAGAATTTGGACACACTGAAAGAAAATTTTGCAAAAGCAAAAATATTAGGTTTGCGTTGGTGGGTGCTCAATAGAAAGGTTACCAGTTGTTTGTACAGGGGAATAATGTAGATTATATCAGCCAGTTCCGTTGTTGTTTCCAGGGGCAGTGACCTAGAAACTGATCTAGATAGTCCTATTAGAACCCTGCACAATATCACCGGTACAAAGCGCTGGCATTGCCTAGCTGTTTCATTAGGGACAATTGATACGCTTTATTCTGTCCTTTTACTGTATATGCTCTCCGCTTACCAACAAAAGTTACTCCAAACCTTACTTTCCCCACAACGCAAACTTGCCAACTACTGCAAACTTTTCTTTTATTGCGCCCAAATTCATTTACAAAAACACAGTGGAATGTAGGATATATTGGAAACAGCAATACTAGGAGTTTATTAGCCCATCACGAATAAGTAGAGCAGAAAACAAATGCGAACGTCGGTTTAGGAAATCTCGTACAACACAACAATCATCCAAATCGGACACGATAAAGGAAACGAGAGTATAAGCCCCCTATCGTGGATGTTTCCAAGTAAACCTAATAGGCAAGTCCAGTTCTTAAGCCGATCCCAAAATATAAAATGAAACTGCAATAGCTAGCCCCAGGTTACGCTAAGGGTTGCTGAAGAGAAATTCCAAGGCTGCATTTATATCACCACCCGTGGCCAACAGTGCGCGAATATTGCGAGCAGCGTCGTAAAAGCCCATTTCGTTTAGCTGACGCAGTTGCGTTTGGAAGCGTACCTCCGGAGGTTCCTGTGACTCCGCCGAGGGAGTTGTGGTCGGGGGGTTTCCGGCCCCTAATGATTGCGGATTGAGGAGTCCCAAAAAGGGGTTGTTCTGCAGAGCCGCCGCAGCCGAGGAGACGTCCTCTGGGGAGGTGGTCGAAGGTGCTGAGCGGTTCTCGGTGGTCGAGGAAGGGTTATCCGCCCACGGATTATATATCCCAGTGGGTTCCGACGTGTTACCCGTTCCAGTAGACTGGCCAGATAATGCACCTTGAAGGGCCATCATACCCCGCATGACGTTAGGGTCTAGCAGCGTACGCATGGCCTCTGGGTTTTGGAACACTTGGCGCATCTGCGGGGTCATCATATTGGCCATTTCGGAATTACTGGACATCATCATCTCGAGCATTTGGGGATTACTCAGCATTTGCTGCATGGTCTGTTGCACCATGGGATTCTCTAAGAGGCTAGACAATCTATTGGGGTCCATGGAGGGTAGGCCAGCCAGGTTCGGGAGGCCACCAGCAGCACCAGCACCAGCACCAGCGGCAAAAGGGTTGGGCATCGGGTCAGCCGGTGGTGAAGTGGCAGCTGTTGTCGGCACCGTTGTCGTCGATGGGGTGGTTGATGAAGTGGGGGCACTCCCTTTGACAAGATGAATGGTGTGACCCTCGGATAATTTGTACCCTGATAGTGTTTCGGCATCCTTGAGGACACGGCCAGAATAAATCAGGCGCTGGCGTTCCACCGGAATATCAGCCTTGCTGGCGATGAGTTCCTTGAGTTGCTGGACAGTGGTGGCATCAGGGTTCAGACTAACCGAAAATGCCGATTCGTTCGAGCTTTTAATGTTGACGGATATTTCTGGCATGTTTATAGACAGACTCGTAGCAACCGATAGCAAAGTACAAATTTAAATGGAAAGAATGAAATGCAACAAGGAAAGGCTAACAAAGTGTAATAAGTAAGGCGGCATGGCAAAGGAATATGGTGTGGGAAACAGCGTGTCAGCAACTTTTGGCCGTTACCACTGGTGTTTCCCAGACAACTTTCGTTGGTCCCTTTCAGGTGAGTGACGCCAACCAGCCAACAAGAGCACGTGATCTTATCTCGCTGCCTCTCAGCCCACTGCCGGAATCCCGCACCTTACATTCTCTGTTGCTAATCAGCCCGACCACTACTTTCCAACGGGACTTGTTTATTAGTTGCCATATAGCATTGCAATTGACAAAGAGTAACTAAATAACGTTCCCTACTATTGTTTTTTTTTACCTTGATGCACCTGGTTTCCCAGAAACCAGGATAGTTGTACAATAGCCAATTCCCTTTTTTGGTGAACTCAAAAGTAACCTTGACACAAGCGCGGTGTGTTATTGTTGTATTCCGCCATGTCCACCCGGCAGTACGCTCAACGGTTCATTGATTTGTTACACAATCTCGGGTACCCCCATGCACAACACCTTACGGACCAACAGCTAGAATGGGCATTTCAGTTGGAAAGTTGTGGTTCGTTTTTACATTGGTTGACGGACACCCTTGAACCCGAAACCCAGGCATTGGGGGAAGGAGAAGTTGAAATATGGAATCTACTCCACGAACGACCCGAACTAGGTGCTATATCAGAGGATATTCCGACGGCACCCACCGTAATTTCGGAAAAAGAACTCGACCTGACTCTGGGTCGTCTGACCCAAGAGTACGAATTATTAACCCGCCAGGCGGGCGAGTTGGATGCAGAAATCACTCAGCTGGCAGACCCTCTGGCCAAGGTGAAAACTCGCTTAAACCGAACCCACGACGAGTTAGAACGTGTTAGGGAAGATAATCGAAAGAAGGAAGTGGCGTGGGGAGCGTTAGCTCTGGAGTTGGACCACACTCAGCGGCAAGAGCTGGTAGCCTTGCAGGGTTTGTTGAAGGATGGTACAGTGCCTTCCGAAGCCACTTCGGATGTTTCGCACCCTTATTTTTTCCAAGCACTCGGAACGATCCAAGATATTCAAAGTCTCCATGCCCAATTGGTCACCGATTTAACCTCCTTTCTGGGGGATACTTATGAGAATGGTCAGTTTATCGATGAGCGAGTACGAAAAGAACATGCCCACCTTCCGGAACGCTTTGTTGACATGTACGCCCAGGCTGATATAGAGAAAGAGAGACTGTTAGACGTTATCCAGCAGACCGAATATACTCGGCTACAGCAGCAATACCGTGTAGCCTACCTGGAAGAACTACTCCGTCGAGTGAAACCATCCGGCGAACCCGAAGTCGTAGAGGAAAATGGAGGAGACACCGATTCTAAAACCGTCACGGAGGAATGGTTACATAAGTTGTACGAAACTCTTGATGGATCTGAACTGCTAGAAATGACTATTCCAACCACGGTTAAGGAATGGGTCAACGAAACCGTTGGGCGTGGAATCGAAAGTGCCCAGGCAAAAGTAAGCACAGCGCAGTGCACCGCCTTGCACGATTGCCTAGGCCACGCAGCCCAATTGATTACAGACCACCTGTGTGAGCAAGAATCCCTGCAACTACTTGTGGAAACCAGCGGGCTAACCTACCACCACTGGGTAACCAAGGCCAGTGAACGTATGGGCGCATTGCAAAGAGCCCATACGTGCTACCAAGAGCGGATGCAGACTTTACAGCAACCAGAATTTCAGCAAGATTTAGACCAGCGGACAGTGCTACACAAGGACGACGCTTATTTTCTGATCATCCGAGATTTATTATCTTTTACTCAGGACGACGAAGGCGAATGCAATGAACCAAGCAGGCCTTCCTTTCTCTCCTGTGAGGGTTTGGTGGAATTGGCTCATCAGAGCACTAAAAATTTACGCAGCACAGCGGAGCGGGTGGATCAACGCATGGAACAGTGGACTGGCCTGGTGGACCGACATGCCCAACACGTTGGCCAGCTGCGAAAACAAGCATGCCAAACGTCGCCCACAGGGGAGTTATTCCTCATACCTAGGGATACTTTTGATTTAATGTGTCAGGTTAAAAACGACGCTGGATTGTTGCGTCCCTTATTGGCAGAAGTTACTCAACAGCTGACTCTTCGGGGCACCGCGGCCGAACGACGTGCCTTTTTTAACCGGGTAATGCGTCTACTGAACGATGCTAACAACGTACAGCAATTGGAGCAGTATTTAACGACACTGTCTAAAGGGACCGCGGTCTAAAAATATCTAGATCAACAACATTCTACATATTCACTTGTATAAATACATAATACTACTTGCTTAGTAAATTGTCTGATTTTTTTCCAATAATATGGGGAAAATCCGGCGGTTCTGTTGAGCCTCTCAAAAAAACATTTTAAGTTGTTAATACTTCATTTAAATCACTATGCACCTACAAAAAATACCGCCCGTAGTACTTGGTTCGTCTAGATAGATGCAATTTATCAATAAACCTATTTTATTACCTACTCATCCTGACAAAGTAGTGGATGGTAGAGAACTTAACTCGCCGCCCAGCCACAGGAATTTTAACCCTACAAGGACAGGTTCAGATTATCATTTTGCCTTACCTCTACCGCCCATAGAAGTATAGCAGACAAGTGTATAAAAATAATAAACCGAAAAAGTACACTGAACTTATCGACAGGACCTTGTCCAGTCTAATTATTGCAGCAGGAGGAAGAACTGGTATTTTCATCTGAGGAAGGTCAACCCCCCTCCAAAAGACTTTGACTAGATGCACACAATTCGGGACACTCTGGGTGCTGGTGTACCTGTCGTCGGCTGTATCCAGCGTCATAATATCTGAGTCAAATTGGGGGTTTCGAGTACTTGTTTATTCTTCAAAATCCTGTTGGCTTCTCCCTATTGAAACCATCATGATTTATACTCACATAATTCTTCAATAAAACCACACGTTTGCCATAACCACTGCATGTGGATATTCTACATTATTCACATAATTTTCAACGAACTTCATTTCGATCCAAGTCGCTATATAGCCCAATAAAAATCACCCAATTCTTTTGAATTACAATTACAATAACAATTATGAAATAGAGCCTAACGCACGATCGCTCCTGCTACCCCATTAACAATCCTGTGCAGTCGGTACCAACAATTTTGGGTCAACCTGCAGGCACTGATCAGCGGGGATAACGGCTGTGCTGGTGATCCCACGTTCTGAAATTTAGCTGAGCTAAAAGGAGCCATACCGATGGGAAAGTTAATCCACCCATGGGTGCTAAACAAGACCATTAGGGGAAGGGATACGGTTCGGGTTTCACATGGCTCACTGTGAAATGTAAGGGATACGGCAGGGGGGAAAGGAGGTGGGACTAGTAAAAACGGGGGGATGTTTCACACTCATACTCGGCAGAGGAAGGCATGTTTCACCGTGGGGACTTGGATTGTGCCGTCAGGAAAAACTATAGCACTCATGCGAAACACCTCTCTACTTGTGGGGCTTTGTAGGTTTTGGGCGTTGTGCTACCTTAAACCTTTGGGGAAGAACTATGTACGTATGAATCTGCCGAAGGTGGGCTCTCCCTTTTGTCCTCACATTATTGGTTTATTGTAACTTCACCGCTTTTTCATTACTTTTTTTTTTAATACGATACACGCTCCCCCTCCAAATATACCCTGACAGCCGCTGTTTACCGTTATGGTGAACCCACGAAAACGCAGTGGGACTGACATGACTTACCAGCCCCGTGCGACCCGCACACGTACTCCTAAACAGGTCAAAAGGTATGAGGATCCTAGTGCCCAGGAGCTCGTTCAAGGCGGCGGGGAAACCTCCAAGTCTAGAAAGGGCACTAAAGGACAAGTCGATATCCCCCAGGGTCATGGTGTATCACTACGTTCTATCCCGGCCTTTGAAAAATTTATAGCCAAGAAAGACACTTCCCCCGATTTGCTCCACTCTCTCCACCGGATTCTTTATGGCCGACCGGGGGCCAAGAATAAATTCAAGCAAAACTTACGGGCATTTTGCGGGTTCGCCCAGGATGCACTGGCCGAGATAGACCCAGCTGAGTGGTATAACACGGCGGAAGAACCCACCGAGCCCGCCCAGGCCGTTCTAGCCTCTCCTGAGTATCAGACGTTGCACACCAAACTCGAAAAGTGGACCATCAGCAATCTATCCAACTTAATGCACGCCTTTGACCTGTCCTCGGCTAACACCAAGGAAAGTCGGGTAAGTATCCTGGCACGTTTCTTGATGAAGCCCACAGTTATCACCAAAGGCGGCAAATCAAAGACATCCCGGAAGAAGTCCACGGTGGCCCCCACCCCGCATCAGCCCAGGAACAAGCCTACCACCACTCCTTCTCGCAAACGCAAGCTCGACGAGGCCAGCTCCAAAGACATTGTAGAGTCAGAAGCACCGCAGAAGGCTCCGCACCAAGTCCCTAGCCCCAAGGTTTCGTCACCCGAGAAACCCGCCGTTACAGAGAATGAGCGCATGACTCCTTCCCCAGCAGTGGAGCCGTCGCATGTTGAGGAAAAAGTAGAACGCAGGGAAGAGCCACATACTCCCCCGACAGAGAACGTTATCGAAAGGGAACCCGTCACCGTTGAGGAACTATCCCGTGGAGATACCGTTGGTGAAACGTTGACCTACCACGGTATGGATGAATCCCCGTTCACCCCTACCGCAGCCGAGGCCACCGCAACGGAAATACTCCCTTCCCCTGTCGTAGAGTCACCCTCGTCCACTACCAAAGAGAGAGAACCAAGTCCCCCTTCCAAACGAGTCAAAGTGAACGAGGAAGCCAGTGAGGCTGGCGAGGTGACAGATACTTTGGCCGAACCCACCGAGTCGTTTGATATCCAGGAAATGGATGTGGATGTTGTCACAGGTGGGGACACAGTGCCCCAAGAACCCATTGTTCCATCCTCAATGGAATATACAGAGACTCGACCAGAAGGTACAGTGACGGAAGCCACCACTCTTCCTTCATTCGAGGAAAAAACGGAGTCGATGGCTGATGAGTCTGCCATTCCAACGTTCACACAGCCAGAGGAGACTTATCTACAGGAAACGACGACGGAAGATGTCAGTCCTCCCCCGTTTGAGCAACCTACCGAGACTTATAAGGAAGAATCAGTATCTACCATGGGGACCTTTACTCCGGAACCCGTACCCATCAAGGCATACAACTCACCCCCAGTCAAGGACTCAGCCCCGTCCTCGCAGCCAGCGAAGAGCAGTACAACTAGTTCCGTAGGAGTTAATGAGTCCATCATTACCACGCCTTCTGTGTCGTCATCAGTTGCTGAAAAAAGGGGTTCCGAGGGACTCACCAATATCCTGGCCACCTATAGCAGTACTAGCAGCAGCAATGTTACGGACGATCACAGCCACACTCCCCGTACGAACCCGTTGAGCGTGCCCTTTGGTCTACCGGCTCGTCCCAAGGAGGAGACGACCGTTGGGTTTGAGTTTACTCCCCGTTACAACCCGAGCTTTAGCCGGCAGCCCCTACCCGTGGAATCCCCCACCCCAGCGGATGGAACCTCTACCCATTACACTTCCGACGATGAAGCGTCGGCGGCCCAGTCCACTCCGCAGCACAATTACGGAGGTCTATTCGGGTCTCAAAATAACCGGCCTTCCTCGGGGGATAAGTCACAGTTTACCGGATCACGTTTACCCGGGTTTGAGTCCCCTTTGAGAGATTCTAGTGACCACGGATCTCCACGAATCTATTAATCTTATCCGAAGGAAAGCATGTCAAGGCATTGCGTATTGACACTGGTGAAGTTCGGGGAAGGATATTAATAGTTCATGGGAACACGGTTGCGTTATTCCTAGTTATGGTAGTCACATTAGCCACGTTTGAATGTATTATTGTTTCATTGCTACTGTTAAGCTTGGGCAGCTGATGGTGGTCCTAGCATCCTGTCGTATACCAACTTTACAATTGCAGCCCCTGATTATGTACATATTCATTTTTGTCAATATTTTGTAGTAAAGCATTGCTTGATAATACCACTGGTCTATCTCATTGAAGGGTAAAGTGATATGGGTAATTTTACTTATAATGATTTGCAGCATATCTGTACCGGTTCAGCTCTGACGAATTTTTTCAACGTTATACAGTGGCACGAGGACTATCACTAATTTTTATCTCAGGAAAAATACTGAAGGGAGGTCCTAGGGTGTCGTAAACACTGTTTCTCCAATGCACGTGATGATCATTACAGTTCCCCTTTATCAGCAAGGGCGTATTCGGGTTACGGAGCAAGAGGAATCCACGGGTTTCAGTACTTCAAAGTTGTTTATTGCTTAACCTGCTAATCCAGCTTAGAGCTGCAAACTTATACTCTGCATTACCCCTGCCCTACTGACCTACCCCTTCACCCATTATTATTACCCCACGCCCTGACTCATTATTTACTTACTTGTCAGAGGGTTAATACGCTACGTGACACAAGCGTGAGCCATGGCTAGTTGCGACAATGTGCTCCCCCAAGACCCAGCGCATTTGGTCACCAGCCAGTTGGGTATCGATGTGGCCTACGTATGCCAACCGGCTGACCCCATCCAGCGTTCATCGACAGTATGCGTTATTGTCGAGAAGGAATGGCTAAACGCCCTACGGCACAGACCCATACCAAACTCCGATGACCTTCCTTATCAGACTCCAAGAGGGAATCAGGTCCTGCTCAGGTTGCCACAATTCCGTTGGCCTTATGCCACCAATTCGCATTCCTTCTCCTCGGAAAAGGGAAAAATGGAAACTTATGGCAAACGTCCACGGTTCCAGTTTGAAGCACTAGAAATTACCGTTCTTGAAAAACCACCAAAATCACTCCCAAGTGACCTTCCTGATACAAGTATCAAGAGTTATTCTGTCTCTAACACCGGCTGGCGGCCCAAGAATCTAAAGGAATACTTGGAATGGGTTCACCAAAATTATCCCAGCGAGCCCAGTAACGTTGTTAGATGTCCCAAACCGCACCATCCAGTCGCTGGCATTTCGACGATATGGCAAGTTCTATCCCAGTTTCACTTCGGGAATTCCACTACCTATTACCGTACGATGGAGCCCCCAGCCGATGCCGAGGGGTCCGAGCAGACAGGAGCTACCGACAAAGGTACGATATCCATTCCAGAACTTTGGCTGCAGCCTATGGATCCACCCATTGCCACTTGCTCTGGCGTCACTTCTGCAGACGAACAGAAAGCGTGTCCCGAAATGGTTAACTTTGTTCGCCCCTTTTGTATTATAGAATCCCCTACTGCACTATTTCTTATTCACGACCACTGCCACATTAGCTTGGCCGACCTGTTGAATTTCTCACCTCGGTTTATTCGTTCCGGTTCTCGGACTAGTTTTCTGGTGTATCAACTCACCCGGGCGTTGGACGTTTTGCATAGTCGAGGATTAGCCCATGGTCGGCTCGACCCGGCCAACCTTCATCTAGACGAACATGGTTGGCTCTACTTGGCCACACCGCGAGGAGATGTAACCCTTACCCCATCCCTGTCGGTACCGAGATGGGAGCCTCTGGAATCTAACCCGGTAACCCAGTGGATTCAGGGACGGCTTTCCAACTATCAATACCTTATGACCCTTAACCATTACGCCGGACGACGCATGGGTGATCCCAACTTTTACCCCATCCTGCCGTGGGTAACCGATTTCTCTGGGCAGCGGGTCGAAGATAGCTGGCGTGATCTTACCCGAACTAAATTTCGCATCAACAAGGGTGACGAACAATTGGATATTACGTTTGAAGGACCCACTCCACATCATATCCCCGATATCCTGTCTGATATTACCTACTTTGTGTACATGGCCCGCCGTACCCCCGTGTCGGTCTTGTGTCACTTTGTGAGGTCCAATTATGAACCCAACGAATACCCACGTTCTCTGCACCGGCTCTATCAGTGGACCCCCGACGAATGCATCCCCGAATTTTACACTAACCCAATGGTATTTCGGTCTATTCACCCTGATATGCCCGATATGCAGCTTCCCGCGTGGGCCGCCGATCCTGAGGAATTTGTCCGCAAACATGCCGAGGCCTTGGAAAGTGAGCAAGTTTCCCGACAGTTGCACCACTGGATCGATATTACCTTTGGCTATAAACTAACAGGCAAGGCCGCGGTACGGGCGAAAAATGTGGCTCTACCGTTGGTCCCTGGCTACAAGGAATTTCGAAAACACGGGGTAAAACAAATATTTATGGAACCCCACCCACCTAAACTGGCCTCGTTATTTGCACCCTTTACTGTGCCGTCTTCACCGCACTCCACCCAGTCTGATTTACCGATCTCTAGTGACTCTGAGAATGACGAGGCAATTGATCAGGCAGTCTTGCTAACTCGCCCAGTAGAGCGCTTGTCGTCTTCATGTTCTCTTGGTCTGAACGAGCAGTACTTTACCGCCACACCGTTGGAAGAGTCCGTTCTCGGCGAAGGGAACTCTTCCAACAGTTTGGGATTGGAAAGTGTATCTCCTGATTTTAATACCGGTGAGCAGCTACAAGAAACCCCGGCCACCGCGTTACCCTTGTATTCCACCACCCGGGAGGAGCATGTTAGTGCTTTTGATTCGCTTTTGGCGGTGAGGGAGTTGGGCTCCTCGACAGAACTGACCGGTGATAATCCCCGAACAGGCGATGGCAAATCCAGGTCACCATCAAACACACGTTCTACGGAATCGCCTCATCCACCGGGGTCCATCCCTAAAGGTTCCATCGCCCTCATGCAAACCGTCGCTCAGCAGAGTGAATCCCCCGTAATGGCACTGGATTCCCCGACGGGTTTCGCCACAGCGCCTTCACTCCCAGGTGCCGCACTTAACATGGTGACCTTTTTGGACAACTCGGAACCTATCCGGTTGACCGCCGATATCGCCCCCTTTGCGTTTAGTCAATCGTTGGCTCATCTGGAGTGTGTCCGGCGTTTCGAAAATACATATTTTCCGGAGAAGCCCCTAGAGGCGAACCAGTTGGCCTTTCCGATGCCCCATATGGCCGAATTTCATCGATTGGGTTACGGGAATTTCCCCAAGGAATCCTCGAATATACCATCGGATCAGGTTGCCCATGCCCAAGCCCAAGACATGCTGGCTCTCGGTCGGTTAATTAACACTCTAATTCCCGAACCAGGGATGGTGCAACATTACCGTCAGATCCAATCAAGCGACAGGTACAGGCTGCGAGGCTCGCTGTTTTCTCTCTTTGCCGAAGACTGGCGTGATAGGCCCAATATCAAGGAGATTTTGGCGGAGTTGGAATCCACCTTGGCTCCACTGGTTCCCGGGGCAGGCTTCACCATTCCTGCCTGGCTACCGGGAGTGTACCAGTTCTTAGCTGAATATAAGCAACGTACGGCTGAACCGTTGGTGGTGTCGATGGTAATGGAAACCACACGAAAGGTACTGCCTCTGATTGAAACCCTGGACAACGACGGACTGGATTTGGTAATTCCCATTTTTACCAACTTACTGACTAACCCAACCACCCGCGCCACCGCGGTACATTATTTGGTGCACGTCACTAAATGGATGGGCCATAACCGGTGCCGTCACACATTACTCAAGTTGTTTCTCACGTGGTTTGAGTCACCCACTTGGGAGACTATCGGGATTATGACCCAGCCGACCACAGCTCAACTGCTGGTGTCCAGTTTCGGACTGCTCACCTTTGTACAGCAACTGCTGCCTTGTTATTTGGACTTGTTTAACGCCCACATACTCATGCAGTACGAAGAGGTAAACCAGTGGGCAATGCGGGAGTCGGTTGCTCTCGCTGCGGAAGTCCCCTCCGGGCAAAGCTCTGATCCATGTCTTACCTCATCAGCCTTTGTAGAAGCAGCACTACCGGTCTCCTGGGTGGATTCAGACGGTAAACAGACCTCTGATGATCAGTATGAGGAAGCCGAGCAGACCGGTATTGACCCCAAAGTTAATTCCTCACAGGTCCAGCAGGCACTCCTCCACGGGTTGGTGACCATGGGACGCTGTCTGGGGCCCATCCTGGTTTCCAAGCATGTTACGAAATTGTTTATATTGGTATTAATGAAAACTCCTTCGGCCGTGTCAGTGATTGCCGCAGTGTACAGGGACCTGGACTCCTTGTTTGGTAAGTTTTTCACCGTTGCCCAGCTTAGTCGGTTGGTAGCCCCGTTAGAGGGACTTTTGAACCGATCCAAAACCGTAACGTCCCCTGCCGTAGTACTGGCCTTGATTGTACTCTGTCAGGAGTTGGCGTATTGCCTACCCAGTCCTATGGTTCTTGAAGAATTCAATTCTGGATTAGGTGAGGCGTTACTCAAGGTGTTGGAGTTTTGTCAAACTGCCCCACACGCGGGGCTCGATCGGTGGTTCATTGCCCGGCGGATGGTGGTATTTCTAATGTGGTTAAGCGAGGGCGGACTGGATGTTGACGATTATTGGGAGGCAAGCATCGAGCCAGTGGTGTGTGTGTACTTTGATCTATTTATCGCCTGGGGCTCTCAAGACACACTTCCAGAGGCCATCACTTCCGACGTCGTGGAACACTTGGTGAGCGATTTTAGCCGCATTTGTCGAGTGTGGGGATATGACCGAATTCAGAGGTCGTTTAGTCAGTTACGCACTCTTGAACAGGTAATTCAAAAAATTCACCAGCCCCACACCACGTTGAGCTCCTTATTGGATGCCAAAACGCGACTGCTAACCCTGGAAATTGACGAAACTCTGAACGACGCAGAAAACCAATCGGGAAAAGGTGGAGGGGAAGGGCCGATGACGACACTAAACAATCTCACCCAGTTGTTGGTACATAAACCGTTGAAACGCAGCTTCAGCCTTAACGAAAGACTCTTTATGAGCAAACTTGGTCAGGCCCTACCTCCCTTCGGTGGCGGCTCCCGGAAACCGACGGTGTCCCAAATTTCAACAAGTAGACACGCAGCTGACTCTGAACAAGGCAATATCGCAGTAAAACCCACCGATGAGACCCGCAACGAAGCAGAGGTGGATGCAGGTGAGAAGGACCCCGACCAAGCTTCCAGGCTCCATACTCCCACTCCCCTTCACGTTACGGCAACTGCTCACTCACCTCAGCCTCGGCTCGCGTCTTCGTCAACCCCACTCAACTTTTCATTTACTACCCGGGTGGGCGTACCTTCCCTACCGCAGGGGCTGTTCAAGAAGCCATCGGCCCCACCGGTCATTCGCGACGATTTTAAAAACTGGCGACGGTACTTAATGGCCAAGTCCGATGAGGTCCCATTGCATTCCCGTTTTGGGTTTCACGAACTCGGCCTGCGTCAATATTTGGGCCACACCTCTAAAGTACTCTGCCTGGCGACCAACGAGTCCCACCGTCGCTTTCTCTCTGGTTCCAAAGATCGTACAGTCAAACTATGGTCTCTAGACGCTCCCTATGAGTCTGTGCGGGATACGTCTTCCGAAATAGCTGTACATCAGGGTAACGTCCCCGAGGAAGAAGGTGGAGCACCATTGACTACTTTTGCCCACGCTCACGGTGTACGGTCAGTGTACTGGGTTCACGCTCAAGAATGGGTGGGTACAAATGATGGTATGGTGCATCTATGGTCCCCAACTACAGGTACCTTATTACATACCTATAAGGCTACCACCCAACTGGTGGCCGACTGCGTGCCCCATGACCACGGTCGTCTGCTGTACGCTGCCACCCCCGATGGTGACATTTACCGGCTGAGTGTTTTAAACCAGGAAGTGGTGGGTCGCTGGCGCACCAACCTGTTTGGACCCAATGTGTTTTGTCGGTCTCTCACAGTGGATCCCCATCAGCCTTACCTTTACGCCGGATTTTCTAATGGCTCTCTGCTGACCCTAGATCAACGGATGGGTCGACACGTGAATTGCACCCAAGTCACGGAAGCGGGCTCTGACATCACAACTGTTCGCCATACATTGGATCGCCAAATATTGGTGAAAAGTCACCACAATCGTCGTATACTCTTGTATGATACCGAAGTTAATGGAATAACCCGATCGTTCTCCTCTACGTTGGGAGATATTGTGGATGCACATGTACTGAATGAGGAGCTAATCTACCTTACTAACCAGAATTACGTTACTTTCCAGCCGCTATACGAACAGGTAAGTGATAAAATATTTTCCGAGCGCCCACCCCTATTGGCTTTTTTTGGTGGAGATGGTTGTTGGGAATTTAATACCTATCGTTTTTTAAACAAAAAAAAAACAAGCACGCGAAAGTGTTTTGCAAGCTTAGAAATCAAAACTAATTTTTAAAAAATATTGTATTCACCACCCGCATGTCTGTGCATTTTATACGACTGGGTTGATTTTTATTTATTTTTCGGGATTGCCGAATTCCTAACAATATTGGATTGTTACCAGCTCTCGGAAGGATACTCGACCAAGTTCAGTGCATCTGCAGTGAAGGCACCGCTTACTCAGATGGCCCTTTGCCCAGAAAATGAAGTGATTCTGCTGGGTGCTTCGAACGGTAACATTCATATGTACGCTTAATGAATTTTGTTGGGATTAATGAAAGTACCAATGCTTGCATTTACAAATTTTGGGGTTTTCTTTCGCTCTTATAGCGGTGTTATATTTTGCTTAACTGTTTTTTCGATGGCTTACTGCACATTCCTAAACATGAGCTGTATGGCTTCACATTTGCAGCAGGACAAGGTGGCTTAAAAATAGGGTTTATTGTTTAACGAGCCATGTCGGGGAACCCATATTCCCTCCCTTTCAAGTGGGTAGAGACGTGATAATACTGCGACTTGTGCATAAGATAAAGTGGGAAATAAACGAGCTCCATGCCACCAGGGCACTTTAATGGGAAAATGGATTAAAATAAACATAAACCACTAGTGAGTCCTTAAAAAACCGCGAACTGATGCTATTTGTAGTCACAGTCATTAACCTGTCGTTAGCGTGATTGTTGTAGTGCAAGTCCTTGTTTCCAGGACGGTTGACCTAGGCATTCCGTCCAAGTTATAGTTCGAGTAATGGTGGACATGGAGCATTGCGACTCTAGCAATTTCGACATGATAAATGACGTTTAAACTAGAATAACTGAGCAGGGATAACAGAAACAAAGGTAAAACAATAACGTGCGAGTTTTTACTAATAAAAGGAAACAGCGTAAGAGGAGAAAGAGAAGAAAGGCAATAACGATTTACTCCTGGATTTAACATTTCCAACTCCAAGAATAATAAAAAGAACCCTAGAAATAATCTTTGAAAAAAGAATCGATGGCATCTGCGAACTTATCTAGAATTTCATGGGCTACTTCCTTACGAGAAATAAGACGTTGGTAATATTTGTCTCTATTAGATTCATCGTTTGAAGTTGAAGATTCTCCCGCTTTTTGACCTGCCTTCAGCGTACGTTTGTCAGTTATCTTCAGAGGACCACGGGAAACTCTGCCACGAAGAGATTTATCTTTTGGCGCCGCTATCTCTTGTCCCGTGTTAGATCTATAAAAAAAGGATACCTGCTTGCCATCCCAGTCGAAAAGGATACTACGTAACTGCAAAAACAAAGGCTTAAAATGTTGGAACTCGGGACGTAACTCATCAAGAACCATTTCGAACGCTCTGTTGCTGGATGTCTGCACATACTTGGCATCTAAGCACCCCTTTCCCGGATCGCCCTTGGCCCACGAACGAATTTTTAGCTCTTCGGTTTGATCTACATGGTGTTTGGGTCTTTGTGACCAGAGAGGTGATCTTTGATTGGTCAGCTTAAATCGAGTAACCGGTTGGACACGTGGCTTGGCCGAGGATTTCTCCAAAGTAACCTGTGAAGTGCTGGGTTCTGTTTTACCACGTGTGATATTTGATGGAGTGAATCCGATGGTGCACTTCCACACACAAAGATATAGAAACGATTCGAGCTCGTCAATGATGGAGAGCTTGTTTGAATACCCGGCCAGGTTCAAGATGCTCATGAAGGGCACCGTTCCCATACCGAACTGCATGCTGTCATTCACAGCATCAGAACACAGACGAGCGTGGTCGAAATCTATCAGTAGGGGATAGGGATCCCCATTGTTTTCGCGAACCAACACGTTCCCCTCGGACAAATCCCGGTGGTAAACTTGGCAATTCATGTAAAGGTCGTGAATAATATAAAAAAGACGTGCAAAAATAACTGAGACGTAAACAACCAAGAGTTCCGATCCACTCGATCTCTTGAATCTCGAAATGTACTGGGGGTTATGGGCCCAGGTGTGCAACGCGGTCATCGAGTGTCCGAAGGGTGACAAAAGCAATCGCTGCTGAACCCGATTGGCAACTTTTAATTCTGGCTCATCGTTATCAGTATCAAACTCCATCACCGTTTGGGTCAGTGGTTGGGCATCACAGTTAAGAGTAACGATATCTAACTCACCGCAATACTTTTTCACTGTACTGAAATCCTCTACACCAGGCGCGATTCCTTTCTCTAGGTACACTGATCCCCCCGCTACCATCTTTGGTACGCATTTGTCAATGAATTCGTCCCGGTTTTTGTTGATTTTCCGGAAAATACGTACCTCGTTCGGCAATGATTCGGTATTCAGTGTCTTCCGGTCGTCGGGGTCATGGTCAAGTTCCACCCACGATTCCTTCAGGATAAGCTCGTATTCTTCCGCATCCTTGTCAAGGGAGGCACGGTGACAACGGGTCCGACGGCCGAGGAGATTACAACGAGCCTTGAGAGGCAGTGGTTTCACGTAGGCGATTGTCGGATTTCGGGGTTTCCGAGCACTGGGATAACACTCCACTTTCCAAACATTATCGCCACCCAACCATTCTTTGGTCGGATCGAACCCAGCACGGTATGCGGAGCAGATACATAGCCGGATAAAGTTACCAATAAACTCTTTGCGATCTTCCTCGACACTCATATCGATCGCCTCGGAGGATACAACAGCACCATGGGTAAAAAAAACGAAACGTACTATAGTCTTTGAGATTATCCAGCCCCACAAGTTATTCCTCTCGAACAGATATTCGAGTGCGGAAGCAGCATACCAGCCGAGTTTTCCATATTCCGCTTGTTCCTGAAATTCGTTATGGTCCGCTTTGCATTCGACCACTCCGAAACAACGCCAGAAAGGGCTCTGGGTAACGTTAACCTCCGGATCGGACATAGGTACCTCGTGGTTATTCCCCTTTGATGTTCTAGACTCAGTATTGGGCTGACCACATGCTTGGTTGGCGGAGGGTTCCGTTTGCTTTTGGTTCGACTTTGATTCCTCATAGTCAAGAAAGGCTCTGCATTCTGCCTCGATGTCTGTATCGGGATGTTGCCAACGTATAGCAATATCGTGTTGTTTTACGGAGGCCAGATTGCCACAGATATCGTTTATGCGATGCGGTAAGAGATAGCGTTTTAGCGGAAGGTTTTGTTTTTTCCGTTTATCTTGGAGAAGTAACGCAATGAGGTAGACAAATGCTTTGAATTGAGAGTACATTCGTGCCTCCCGTCTTCCGCCGTCTGATTTACCGACGGGATTAAACCACTCTCTGGCCTTCTGGTATAGCTGTTGGTGGAGTGAGTGTGGGTCCGGTTCCTTGACGTGTCCTAGGGCCTCGAAATCCTGAGCGATACAACGATATCCTCCGATCGACGATACACCGGTTACTTTCTCGACGAGACCTGACTGGTTTGGAATCATATGTCGTACCATATCATAACCTATTTCTCTGGCACGTTGCTTTTCGGCTTCGTTTAAGACTTGTTCTTGGTACTGGGTGGTGTAGATACTCGTGCTGTTCGACATACTGGGGGAAAAGGATTGGTAAGTCATAGTTGTGTTTAATATAAGTATGCTTTTCAGATTGGATGTGAACGAAAAGGAATAAGCGGGATATAAAGGTAAAACCGAATGGTAGAGGGACAAAGGACGCAAAATGGAAAAAAGGAGGGATGCGATAAAATTAGAAAAGCTATCACTGCGGTGTTAAAGAATAGCTGCGGCACGGTGTTTAAGGATAAGCGAAGCACATATGTGCATTGGAAATAGGTATGCAGTCCACAAACCAGAATGTTCAAGTTGTTTTAGATGTTAAAGCTGTGTTATATCAGTGATACTGGCGTTGTTCAGAGAGTGATGGTAGTAGAAGGTGAATGATCGCTGGCATTATTCGACTTTTTACATATGTAGTAAGTGAATGAGGGAAGGACCTCAAAACTTTGGCATATATTGCCTACCAACTCTTGGTATACATGATGCTGGTTAAACCAGATGAATGTTTTATCGTAATATCAAATTTCTCATTGTAAATCCTATACTGCTCCCGTCCTGCGTTGTCTACCGTGGACGTGGCTCTCCCTTTCTACTTCTGGCTATTTTAGTGTTATCTGTTGATCGTGAAGTGCCCTGGCGGCATGGAGCCCATTTTATTTTCCACTATATCTTATGCACATGTCACAGTATTATCATGTCCCTACCCGCATGAACGGGGGGGGGGAATAGGGAGCCCCATTATGGCTTGTTAAACAATAATTTCTATTTCTATTTCTATTTAGATTGTGACTTTCCACTTACCTCAAGGCGGGCTACACAGTTGGAAACTCGAGAATTCCGCCCTGTGTAACTTTTTCCTTTTTCCCTCTATTATTTTAAAAAGATACAAGGAGTACGCGGTACTATTATCATGAGAAAATAGAATTTACAGTATACCCACAACAAGGTAAAACGCAGGGGAAAGTGGTCATTCTTGTTACCACATCCCATCCGTGTAGCACAAGACATTCCACGATGGATTTCTATGAGAATACTTATCTTCGGCGGTGAATATATGGGGAGCAGTCTATGACTAACAAGAATTATAACCGAAGAGAGGAGGGGAGCCCAATATGTACTCCTTCACCCTCTTTCCCTTTCAGGTACGACACCAGCATGTTAAACACCTGCACTCCGTTGGTGAGTTTTGAAATGAAAACTTTTGCGGCATTTGGCGGATATCCTTTTAAGCATTGCCATTATTCCCCCATTGTCTTGGCTCCATCCACCAGTTTTTCTTCCCATTTGTAGAAAAGGGCGCGGGAACGCAGCCACAGTTGTATAATGAAACGCCTCTCAATCACTTGACTTTTCCCTGGTAATACCTACTCATGTAGTACGAATATAGCAGCATGAATACAAGGGTGGAATGTGCCCCTTTTCACTTTCCCTGAGCCCCCCCCCCATTACAGCATGTACCCAATGTGTTCCCACATTATCGAGTCCCCGTCGCCTACGCTGCTGTTATTCCGTTCATTTGTAGTGTAATATTCTGGGAAAAGTGACATATTCCTACTGGAAATTAAAGTAAACAATTGAACCATTGCACTTGTTCTTCCCAGCGGTAGATGAAGAGTAATGTTTATCCATGACATCATACGCTGTACTTCTTTTCGGGCCTTGTTTATAAGCATATTCTACATGGTCCTTA
>JANBPY010000064.1:0-21117 GCA_027577015.1 Dispira parvispora
GTCGTTGAGCACTTTGTAGGCTTTGCCCTTGAATTCCGCCTCAAAGTAGTTGAACAGAGGGATAAATTCCCACCCCAGCATGTGGCGACCGGGGAATTTTTCCAGGATTTCAAACTTGGCCTTTTTGGGGTTCTTGTACAAAATATCCAAGCGTTTCTCGAGCAGCACGTAAATTTCCCCGGATTCACCGTCCCGGATCTTGATGTACTCGAATTCGGGATGCACACATAGGGCCAAATTACTAGGCAAAGTCCACGGGGTGGTGGTCCAGGCCAAAAGTTTTACTTCGGGATCAGACACCAAAGAGAATGCCACCGTAATAGAAGGGTCACTGACATCCTTGTAGTTCTGCGAGGCCTCAAAGTTAGACAAGGGAGTACTACAACCCGTGGAGAAGGGCATCACCTTGACTCCGCGATACACTTGATCCTTATTGTAGAGCTGTTTGAAGACCCACCACACACTTTCCATAAAGCTGGTATCAAGCGACTTGTACCCATCGTCGAAATCAATCCACCGTCCGATACGTTCCACGGTAGCCCGCCACTCTTTCTGATACCGCATCACAATAGCGCGACATTCGGCATTGTACTTGTCGATCCCCAAGTTCATCACGTCTTCCTTGCAGGTAATGTTGAGCTTTTTGTCAATTTCATGCTCGACTGGTAAACCGTGACAATCCCAACCAAAGCGACGTTCCACATAATGACCAGTTTGGTGGGCAAACCGTGTCACGATATCCTTGATAGTACCCGCTAATAAGTGCCCGTAATGGGGCAGCCCTGTAGCGAACGGAGGACCGTCGTAGAAAGAATAGGGTTTACGACCTTTGGATTGTCGGAGAGAAGTTTGGAAGGCGTCAATTTCACGCCAATAGGCCAGGATCTTTTCCTCCTCTTTCGGGAAGGAAAACTGACCTCTATCGTTGTTTTGATCGGTCATGGCGATAAAGGCAGAGTAGGGATTGTTTGTTTTAACGCAAATACACCTACACAAAAGAGATTGCACAATCTAACTGAGAAACGAGGTTGACTATGATTATGTCGAACTACAAAGGCACAACCACTAGCAACCCGGTAGAATAAAAAAAAACAAGAGAAAAAGCGAGTGGAGACTTCACGTTTTCCCTTTGAAATAATTTCATCGCCAATAACGACGGTGTTGTCCAACCTATCACAGTAATCTGACTCATTACAACCGCTTTGTTTACCCTCTTTTTTTTTGACAAAATCTGGGAAATTTGTCCAGGTTAATGGGAATAAATTTTGTAGGGTTAGACCTGTGCAGTCTGGCTCATTACCTCCTCCAGTGTATATACACTCGCAAATTATTAATGACAGCGGTCTCATTCCAACTCTGTATCAATTATTGCTTGTTTTTCTCAAATAAGCTAAAAGGTTGAAGATGATTGATATACCAAAGTAGTTAATAGCTTTGCTGAGATTGAAAGTGACCACCATGATGCGATTTATTACGAATAGCCCTTTCCTTGCGATGAGTTCCTAACAGGGAATACTAAGGAAAAGGCGAAGGGGAAAATTTAAGAATGTATAACAGCTCGATGCCAGCTTTACGCTTGGCAGCCACCGCACTGTAGAGCCGAAATCCTTGCCACATCCATTGCATAATCTCTTGTGGACGATTTTGTTCGATGGTTACCAAATAACAAACCCCTTTGGACGATAATAGTTGGGGTATTTGGGGTAGAAACCGGTCAATGACCTCCCGACCGTCGATACCGCCGGCCCACGACGCGGTGAGAGCTGTCGTAGTGCCACATTCGTCGGACGACGTCACTGCGTAGGGAGGATTAAAAACCAGAATGTCGATTTGATGCCGAAGCCGTGGTAGTAAACCTTGCACGAGGTCAGTACGTATAGGGTGTAACCTACTAGAGTCCAATCCGTTCTGGACACACGTCTGTTGCGTGGCTTCAAGGGCTGCCCAGTTGAGGTCCGTTACGAAATACTCTGTTCGGCGTTGCTGGGCAAGTACTTGGGTGGCTAAAAACGTAGTGACAATGCCCGACCCACTCCCTACCTCCAAGCATATCGTGGGACGAACGTGGTTTTGCAAGTAGTCATAGTCACTCTCTAGTGCATCAAGTAAAAGAAAGCTGTCCTCGGCCGGCTCATAAAACCGGTGGTAATCGGCACTTTTAAAATGGGACAAACTGGGTGTTGGGAAACTAGGCATGATTTTAACGGAAGCGCATGTATTTTACAAGTCAATTTCATGAAGCCAATGTCGATACTCACTCAATAGGGACGGAGTATGGATAGATTTAACTAGAGTAGCTGTTGTGTCATTGACAAGAAATAAAAAGAACGTAAGAAATATACCAATGGAAGAGCCCATTTTACTCAACTGAGTCTGGCGGTCACCGTTTTAGCATGTTGCATGGCTCTCACACTTTTCATACCATTAGCACTGCTTATTAATTCGTTATTAGTACCTCTGAGCTATTTCTCGAGGGTATTCCACTGGTCTTACTTTATTTCTTTTTACAGCCAGTACTCACATGGACGTTTTACAAGATAACCGTCAGCGTCTTGACGAGGAAATCATGGCCCTCAGGGCCATTTACGGTGATCAGGTGGTAGCCAGTATAGACCCTTGCAAGACCCATTCACGTATTGACGAACCCGAAGACGCCACGATCGGCTATACGTTTCATTACCCAGTGTCGAATGGGCAGTTTCAGGTTAACTTTATATTATATTTTCCGGCGACCTATCCTTCCCAGGAAACACCCGTAGTGGAATGGCTCTCCGCTCAGCGCTGTGACCTGGCCCAGGTTGACCCGACCGAGTTGACACTACCACCGCGGTGGAGGGAAACTCTGGTCCCCAAATTAGATCGGTTAGCCATAACGGATACGATGAGACTGGCTATTGCTGAAGCCTGGTCAGATATTTGGCAGGCTAATGGCTACGAAGTAGTGGTATTCCAATGGTTGGAATGGTTAAGTGGCTACCTAGAGAGTGAATGGGCAACCTTACCCTCGGCGGCACAAGTCTTGGAGAACTACGTGGCCAAGAATGCCACCATAGCCACACCGGATATTAGAGTCGGAGAAGACCTTCATGCCCAAAGTAATACATCACCAAGCCCTAATCCTACTGCTCATAAAACGGCATCAACGCCTGCGTTGGATACTCGAAAACTGGTGGTTACCCACCTCCATAGCGTACCGAGCCAGGTATTTGCATCCCGTTCAATACCAGAAATTACCACCGGGGGGCTTATCGAGGACCGCCACAGTGTGTTTGTAGCTCACGTCAGCCGGGTAAATTCGGTTCCTGAGGCCCAGCATGTAGTATGGCAACTCCTCCAGGACCGGAAAATCGCCAAGGCTACCCACAACATTGTGGCCTACCGTATCCAACCGGATAATGGCCCATGGATCCAGGACTATGACGACGACGGGGAGACCGCGGCGGGAGGACGCTTATTACATTTATTGCAACTGTTGGAAATGCGCAATGTCCTTGTGGTTGTCACTAGATGGTACGGTGGTATCCAATTGGGTCCTGATCGTTTCAAGCATATTAATAATAGCGCCCGCCGGACATTAGAGAGTGCGGGATTTCTTGTCCCTAAACCTGCCGCGAGTTCCAACCAACGAAAAAAGAAAAATGCCAAAGCGCATCGTAAATAAATGATGAGTGTTCTCAGCTTCTTTGGGTGTAATGAACATAGATGAATAGTTTGAAACCATACTATCCTTTTTCTTGTGTGTCATTGGCAAGAGATTCCGCAATTTCCTGGTGTCGTTAATACTGCGGCGAGGGAACGAGGAGTGAATATGTCCCCCCAATGTTTTCCAGGATAGTCACGCCCAAATCATTTGTAAACGTAACCCCTTCCGATGAGTGGAAACTAGTGGCTAGGTATCCCCATTGCTCTGGTGAGTTGTTTTCACCTGATAAAAAGAATATATCGCCGGCCTATACAAATCCTAGAAATTCTACAAGCCATCCAATCAAATGTCTACCGCTATGGACCACGGCTTCTGCAGATAATCATGAAAGTCATTGGTGACAAATTGATGTAAGAAGTGCCCTCCTTTCAATATCATATTTAACGTTCGCACGGCTTTCCAAGGAGTGCAGGGTCCAATAGTCTGCTTATTCCAACCCACATGATCCGTGCGACTGGTAAGATCCTGACAAAAATTTCCGGAGTGGAGCCGGTAACATGGTCTTTCCTGGCTCTATGTGACGTTGTCTCGAGGACTTTTAAATCCCACACCACTGTTTTCAGCCAAGGTACTGGTCATACCATTGGCAAACAAATGCGTTCAAGGAATTATTACCACGAATGGTAATCCGTATTTCCCGCTCGATTTTTCCCGTCAACGGTGCTTCGCCGACTACCGGATTCGGCCAGGTGAAACTTGACGTTGTACAAGTTTGATTAATGCTTCTTCCAAGTTAAGGAATAGCTCCATCGCCCCAGCCAAAGCTTTATTCTCTTTTGTTGCTCCAACACGCGAGTAGTACCTCCCCCTTTAGCCACACACTCGAGTCAGACCAGTCTCGTTGTTCGTGGCCACTTTTTTTTCTTCCAAGCTTAACCGGCGCTACCCTTGCAAGCGCTTTCCATTTTAACGGGCTACGATTCACTTGGAGTTGTGCGGGAGATATAACAGGTGGCCTATTTCTACCTTCTTCGCCCTTGGCAACTTACTCGACACTTTGAACTGGTATATTCGAGTGAGACAGTGCTAATTTTGGTCTCCTCATTTTTCAAGCAGTTCGAAATCAGACACAGGCAACACCCGAGCTAACAATACTCGACGGTCGTCCAGACGGCGCTAACGTAAAAGAGTCCGGTGGTACTTTGCGCTGTGGTGGCTGGCAATCCATTCTTATCACTCGTTTCTTATCTTTTTTTCTTTTTTTGCTTTGAAAAACAAGTGTTATTTATTTGTCACCACGTCGACATTTCTACATTCCCTCGCTATACGTTCCCACTCTGCGCTTTGCTCCCACGTCGTTTGCCTTTGTTACCGAAAAACAGCCCTGAGAATTACCCTACAACTTGGTATTTCTCCCAATTTACTTAAAGTTGGCTTTACCGGGCTTTCTCCTCCCCGTTACCGGTCTTACTAATTACTTGGGAGAGTAGCGAATGGCTGACCATAACCATTCAACTGGTCATTTGAATTGGGAAGAGTGGGGGGTTGACCTTGAAGCTCTGGGTCTGTTGGACTCGAGTTTCAGCACCACACAGCTTTCACAAAGCCAACCCCTGACTTCTGTTACGCACACCAACAACGACAACGTGACCCCTACAGCAGCTTCCCACCATTCCCCTCGCTTGCCGAAGCAAGTGCAACAGGCCCTGGCGACTGCCTTAAACAGAGGCGACTATGAAACGCTGAAACAGATACAACACTTACTACAAGCCCATGCGACAGCGCTACCCCATACCCCACTCAGTGTGGGGTCTCAGCCTTCAACCTACCTCCATTCCATAAACACAGCCATGTCCCCTTCGCAGTCGCAGCTGACCACCACCCATGCGTTACCCTCCTTGTCTACCGATAGCCAAACTCTCTCGCACGGTGGGCTAGCCCTAGAGTCACCTGCCATGTCACCCGCGTTACTACCGGAAGCGGCACTCCCTAGCCCGTCTAAGGCTCGGGGTCGTAAGAAACGTCAGCATCCAGACCGTGGTGATGGGCCTTGTTCCCACCCAGCCGAGACTTCGTGTGTCACATCTCCAAAACGAACCGGTGGACGACCCCGGGGATCTAGAAAGGTATCGGGAAAAGTTACCACCACCCCGAACATAACAACCGGTAGTACGCAGAATACCACGGGACGTTCTCAGCCGCGTAGGATGTCCGGCGCTACTATTGCATCCTCACCGATGACCTTTACCACCACTCCTGATGTCTACCAGAATCCTTTGTTGTTACACCCGTCTCCCTTTATGTTTGACCCTTCCACCTGGTCTCCGTGGGGTCCCAATGACACCCAGGCGTTATCCAACCTCAGTTTGGCCAGTCCAGGTTTACTAGGGTCACCTTCTTTGGACCTCTCCAACCATACCAGTCCCGTCTTTCAACCTATTCCTCACTCCCAAATGGATTTTCAACTGGGTAGCCCCTACCTCACTGTCAATCCTCAAATGACCATCCCGAGCAGCAATGCTCAAGAAATTTCCCTAGGCGCGTTTAATTCCCCCGTGCAACCGTCCACATTTCATCACATGAGTTTTTCCCAAGAACCCACTTCCAAAAGCACTACGTCAACCGCCACGGTTTCCCAGCCTGTCACGTTACCGTCGTCGTCCTACCAGGACGATGTGGGACTCGCCATCGATATCTTAGCCTCGGACACTAGGAATTCCACGGGACCAGGAGCCCCTATAGCTCCGAATTTGGAATCTAATGGGTCAGTGACTACCTTGCCCTTGGCCCCGGCTACCCCAGCTTCGCTAATGCAGTTGGATGTGCAGTCAGGTATGCCTACCCCAAAATTAGTATTGAATTCTCAATCTGCGCTGGCCCCAATCCCTGAGAATAATTCTAAACCCCGGGAGCTTCAGTCTGACTTGACTTCCATTTCCACTGCACTGCCGGTCCTAAAGCCGTCTAATCGGGATCTGGCGCAAACATCTCGCAAGGAGGCTGTCACCCTGAGTGGCTCAAACCCCGTTGACCATGGGGAGGTACGTGCTCGAGAGTCTATTCCCAACCAATCCACCTCCCAAGCCCAGGGTAAGCCCAGGAAATCAAAAAAATCAGAAAAGCGGAAATCTACGGGCAAAGAGCCCCAGATTCGGCCTGACTACCCTGTGGGAACAGCCATCGGATCATCTATTTCTTCCACTTGTCCTTCCACCCCCATACCCCCGTCGTTTGTCTCGCCAACCATGGATCCTTCCCCTCACCTCGCCAGTGGACCGTCCTCTCGGTTTGTATCACCAGCTCTAAAACCTGGATTATCCTCCAACGTACCTGTAACTCCCAAGGTACCCTTGATACCCTCGGGGGAACTCAAGCCGACGGGTGCCCTCAAAGTACCCATTTCCCCCCTACCAAGGGGTAGTATTTCCTTGAGTAATTCAGGGCTCTCACCCGCCGAAATAGCGGCTCGTTTGGCCGAACGTAGCAACTATCAAAATTTGCTGACGGGTGACTCGCAACGATTAGGGTTAAACTACGACCGCGACTTGCATTCGGGTCTGGAACAACGACGCTCGAATCACAAGGCTGCTGAACAAAAACGTCGGGACTCACTTAAGAGATGTTTCGAAAACTTGCAAACCAAGTTGCCGAATGTGGATTCAAGGACGGCCAGTAAGGTTTACCTACTTAACAAGGCATCCGCGTACATTGCGGACCTGGAGGAACAGCATCGTCGTGACCAAGAGAAAATTCGGATGCTGCAAAACCGCTTGGGAATTCTGGATCCGGTACGGGAGGAAACAGAACCTAGTTCTTCTTTAGTGAGCACTACCCAGGATCAACCATCACCTGCTTTAGATACTTCCGATGGTACTACCGAGGTATCGGATAGGTCCACTACTACGTCCCCTGTCAGGTAACGATAGTGTGTTGGGTATTCATCGATCCACATCGATTTAATACTCCAATACAGTATAACTTTTTAAAATGGCCGTCGAATGCGATAATACAATATGAAGTGCGTAGCGACAATGGAATTTATTATGTTAAAGGTGGGGCTCACGGCCCTGAGATATTAGTTACGCTGTTAATATATTTTAATACATATTTTTTCCCTGTAACTCACAAAGGCAGAGCAAAGTGACATCCGCTAGATCATGGGCTATTATCCTCTGAGGATAATTCGAAGTCCCATATAAAGACCAGATTTTGTTAAACATAATTTCATCTTTCCCAGGTCCTAAATGTATCTTCCATGAACCACTCACTAAAAGATCTGCATAAGCCATCTGGTTCCAAGAATTCAAGGACTTCAGTATATACCTCTAAAATCATATTAGCATTGTCAAACTTTTTACATTCCAGCGTTTTCTTGGTAGGCGAGAACAATCAAAAGTCACATGGTAAAAGATCTGGAGAGTGGGGTGATACTTCCTTGGTGTACATGTTCACATCTATGAGCCAACGTAACTAAAATACTACAGTAGAGTATGCATGATACTAGTAAACAATGGCACAGAAGTGGGCGGACTTGGATGTAGCAGTATTTCACCTGGTTATGGAGGATATTCCCAACATCCTACAGTGCAAGCACTGACAGGGTAAAAATATTTGACTTTCTTTAGTCATTCAACGATGTCATATTTATATTCCTAGACGTTATGGAAAGGTCTTCCTGAGTGGTACCAAACTTGGAGTGCTAACGAATTGATCATTATGATAATTTAATAATATTAATTTAGAAAAGATACCCCATTAAAGTTCTATTCGTACCTCCGCAAGGCAAAGGGAGCGAGGCACCAACAATATCACTTGATCTTTAGGAAAAAGCAGTAAATGACCAGGCGGAGCAAATGCAACACTGGGGACCCATTTTTTCGGCGAGTGCTCAAGCATTCGTCGCATACCAACGAAAACGATATTATAGAGCCGCAAATTCTGGGTCAACTTTTCACAAGTAACAGCAGGGGCTTGTGAAGATATTGCATCAGGGTAAACAGAAATGGACCAAATGAAAGGTGGTTCGTTCAGATCAAGAGTGGCCCAATGTGAAGATTCTGGAATGGCATTGGGAAACAAAAACGAACCCAATGCTTCATAGGGCATAGAATTGAGAATAAGGTGGCCAAAGTCCGTACAAATCCCCTCCCCCGATGCCAACGGTCCCCAATATTCCGAAAACCGTCGTCTGGGATCCCGATCAAAATTTCTGATGGCTTCTTTCGGACGACGAAGGATAGCACTCGAGATAAGCCGCACCAGAGGTATCCTAGGGTTCAATTTCCGTAATTGTTGACAAAGTGCGTCCAAAGTCGTGGGTATTTCGGGTTGTGTGTCATCCACCCAGTGAAAAGCCACTACCGCCCGTGCCTGGACTACGTTGGCCCGTTGTAAATTTTTTAGGTGATGAGGAATGCCACGTACAATGTCTAGTCGATCCAGTGCCTTCAGCTGTTTGCGTACGGCTCTATTCAGTGGGAAATCAGTGATCAAGACCACTGATAGCTGGGGTTGATCATGTATCACCCGAGCCTTGCGGATAAAAGGCAGCACCTGTCGGGAAATTTGGTTCAGATAGTCACAAATCACCAAATGGTCTTTACAGGGCAATGCGCTTATTGCGTCCATTTCGTCATCCACGTAGCCCGTACCTGCATATCTAGGTATGTAGTCTAAGTGCTCTAACGAGGGTGGTTTGGATATTTTGACAGCGGTATGCACATTTTGGGTGGTATCCAAGTTAGAGGTTATCCTTGTATTGACATTGTCACTCCCCCGCTCCGTAGTATCCGAGTCGGTGGAGTTGTTCTTGGTCATCGGCGGTAAGTTTACATATGAATCGCAGGACTTAATATGTGATGAAAGCACAACGGAAAATCGATTTTTTGGAAGCTCCGGAAGCATAGGGTTGAGAACATAACGGGGAAAACAAATCGCCGGTGCTAAAACTCTACTTGAATTATGGACTCCAGCCACGGTCAGCCGTGCAGATTCTGTATTTGTTGTACATGCTGCTTCCACGCGAAATTTGGCACCAAGGCAGATATTACCAGGGGTTTGTATCCACTTCCTCTGGTTGTCCTCGTATGGCCCCAAAATTGAATCATGTAATTCCCCCTGATTTAACGAAAATAGGGAAATGGCCTGACCAGTCGAGCTTTCCCAATAATCCCGGCTTTGGGAGACATTCGGCTTTACGTAATTGTAAATCTGCTCCATTAAACTATACTGTAGTGGGATACCATAGAGCATGGCTAATGTGCTGAACCCAAACGCCGCGGTATTGTGTACGAACAGACTGGTAAACACGTCATCTAAACATACAATTTTGGTTTCAGGACAAACTTTTCTAGCCAATACAAGGGACTCATGAAGCACCACCTGCATATATATATATGGATTGCGCCTACGTGAGAGGGGACTCCACTGTTGAAAGCGTCGACACAGTTGGATGTTGTGTTCGTCAAGTCGTTGTATATTTGCCACTGTGTCCTTTAACGAGGCATTATAGTCGGCCAGAGTATATACGGTGCAGCTCAGCTGCCTTACCTTTTCGAGTACACGGTCGTTAAGTTCCTCGTATTGATAAAAACGGACCCTAGTAGCCCAAGGTTGACGTTTGAGAAATACTTCGAGTTCCGGTTCCAGTGGCTTGTTATCCAATAACAGCAAAAAAGGCTTTAGGTACATACCACCCCTCCAACGTCCTTCGGGCATGGTGAGAAAGCCCATGACACTGTTTAACGTCAAATGTCCCGTGACGACACAACTGCGTGTGCACTCCTCAATCGCAAACTGATGTACAAATAGGTCCAGTTTGTCACGTTTATCGCGTAGGGTTTTGTAGGCCTGGCTTAACTTGGAAAACTCTCCCGGAAGTGTTAAAAATAACGCCAGGATCAACGAAATCACCACCAATCGAGCCACGGTCGAGTCAAATATCAACTCGTCGGTAGGTCCGTTGATCAAACACAAGCAAATGTAGTACATGGTGTCAAAGAAATTAAATTCCTTCGGTTTCGACGGGTAGATATTGTGCACCAACACATGCAGCAAAGTGCTGATAGCTAACCAGTGGCAAATTAAACTCACTGCGGTATTGACCAGTTGTATGACAAAGGGTTCATATTCGGGATTCCTATATTGATAACGCGCCAGCATTCGCCGAAGGGAAATGGTAAACAGGTAGAATCGTGTAACGTACCCTATTGCGGCGTAACTTACTCCGAGAAATGTACCGCGAATACTAGGTACCACCTTGTAGAGGAAGGCCCCCACATAGGTCGATCCTAAGGTGCATGCAACCAGAAGGAAAGTCCACCAGGAAATCGAAGTTATACAGACTTTGAAGCGTATTATGTTAATACCTTCTATTCTTTTAGGATGGACGACGTATAGGCAGTACAGTACTCCAAGTAATACTGCCCAGGCAAAGTCTATGGCCACCAGATGCACTGGGAACGGATCTCGTGGGGACAAGGCGATACCCACCAGCAATAACACCACATACACGAATTGCAGGGCCATCTCAATCCACCCGCATCTACTCATAAGTTTGAACAAAAAACTGCGAAGTTTACGCCATGCGGTAAAATAATAATAATGAATTTTAAATATGACCATATGCTTGCTTATCTCTTTGGTTTTCTCCGCATCACTCATTCTCATTCGTTCAGGGGGAGGGTCTGGTGTCGCATGAGCAGACACATCCACATTGGCAGGCTGCTGGGTAGAATCAGCAGGCTGTGGAACATCAGTGTCTTGAGAGCTGCGTAGCTTACGTGGCTGCGCCGGGGTGGTGTATTCGTACAAGGTCCGCATGTTCAACTTCGAGGGCTACTAGGAGGAGTATGTCAGTGAGATAGGAATAATTGTCAGGGTAACCCAACGGCAGTTAGCACTGGGTAAGCCCACCTAGGGAAATTAGAGATAGTGATTACTGGCCTTTAGTTGTACAGCGTTGCTTCGGATTTAGTGTTACAATAGAAAAGTAGATAAACTAATAATGCTCAGGCCACTCGCCTAGTTAACCGACTTATAATACCAAAATTACCAAAGCGGTTTACACCGTTCCGACCTACCCTTTTATATCTGAGGAAAAAGAACAGCCATATACTTCTCTATTTCCTGTCGTTGGTTCGTTGAATATCGGTATACCAGTCCCTTCTGAGTGTACTTTCTTCACTAGAACATAACTGAACAGTTTTCATTATGGCATATTACAAACACCTGCACTATTGTTTTTTTTCACATTGTACTGAAAGCTGGAAGACAAACAGATCGACCATGTTCTGGAATATTTACAATTTGTTGGGAACTATAGCGGTTCGTTACTGCGTCCATTCCCATGAATAGCGACATCCCTCCGCGGTGGTCATTTTCATTCACCCATTGTCATGTTTACTGTTGCTACTTCGAAAGAGTCCGTACAACTTACCAATCCGAAATGATAGAGCGTCTGTATACCAGGTGTGAGGTCCGAAAACATTGTCTTCCAAATAGGACATTGTTTCTGGAATATCTTATTTTTCGTCATTAGAATTTGTCGCCAAACAACCTGGTAAAAGGGTACAACCTTTGACCAAATGGAGAACACAGGAATATCTCACCTATTGTCTACCCTCCCAAACAATACCGCTTATAGTTTCATCCTTCTTTATACCCCACCTTCAGATGGTAAATATATTGTAATAGGATTTGGGTCAACAGTGCGAGGAGGCACTCAAGTAAAACTATAAGGACCTACGAGTGGGTAAACAATCTTTTGAACTAAACAAGCATGTTTATTATTCATGAGGGACTCTAGTTTCCCTGACCCAGTCTCCTTATATTCTGTAGAACATATGCAGCCAAATCACCACAATAATAAAGAGTACTTCGACATCAAAATGTAAACAATTTTTCATGGAGATAAATGTTCATCAATTGGCTCCATGTTGGGAGCACAAGGTGGCGGGGGACATAGTGAAGTGGTTACACCACCATCCGAGATGTCCCGACTTGTGGCCATCGAATCAGCTTCATCTTGAGGGAGCTGGTCATCCGTGTTGGAAGATGTAATCTCCAGCTCCAGCTCCAGCTCCTGTTCCAATATCTACTGATACTAGGTTGATTTATTTTACTAGCTACTGTATCATGACTATTGTTGTAGCACTTGCTGTACTTCGGGAAGCATCTGTGCAGTTTCATCGTGTCTCAACCTGGCTATAGCGTGTACTAAAATCCACCTCTCCAAGTCATGGTATATCCACTATGGCAATATACTTTCATCGGCCACGTTAGTACCCGATATCACCAAATCAAGCTAGTACAATTGGTGCTTACGCAAGGGTTGCTGTCTGAATCGGTTACCCGCTTGGTTCTACTGAGGAAGAACAGTCTGAATTCTTCAGACTAGTGTGTTTCTTTCCAGGAACGTCACTTGATGCAAATACTACCAGTAAGTCTAAAGAATCTTCTATATATTATTTCCTTATTGAGCTACGTTTGAATATATCAGAATAGTGGCAAGTAATGAAACTTAGGGGTGAAACATTATCGTTCTACATTCCCCCATTTATACTATTACCTCTAGTTAATACATCTTTGCACATCTTGCTTTTATCTTTTTATCTTTTTACCTTTTGTTTTTGTTGAGTTATTCTTATTTAAAAGTCATTTACCATGTGAAATTGCCGAAATCATCGAAGTCACATGACACTAAAGATCCGGAGGGCCTGCCGAAACTTCTGCCACGATTTCCTTGGCCGTTTCCGGAAACAAGACAGCCCAAGTATAAATGATTTTATGATATATGGTGGAACGGACCAAATCTCCCGGACCCAAAAAAAGTCACATGGTGGCAACGAATCAATAGGCTACCTCTTGTAATTTAATCTAATTGTGCAACACCTTTGGGTGGGGTGGCCAGCCTGCACGACTTGGCCTCGGGACCATGGGTAACGGTGACCCCGGCCAATATGGTCTTTGATATAATGTTTATCCTTTATTGATTAATTACCTTATATTGAATTCCTGGTGAAGTATCATCAGTCAAGTATAAAATAAACTGTCCACATATATATAGCGAAACCTAGGTTTACAATAGTAGCCCTCAGATTGACACTCACCGAAAGATATGGCTGCAAGAACATGATCCCATTCCTACTTAGTCACGGAGTACCTTGAGTCCTCAAAAAATTTGTTGACTGTGTTCTTAACTGGTATTGTTCTTACTATGTAGAATACTAACAACACTAGGTCCAAGAGCTAATGGTGCAATAGGAATGGGGTTAAATTAATGGCTGGGGAATGGCAGAGAGGACATCCAAAGTCACTCATTTCCCATACCATCTTCGACCAAGGTAATGCAAGGTCGCACATTTATCACTATAGCAAGGCCCATACAAAAGACCTTTGGTTCCAAATATGAGAAGCACCACCCTACTCTCCTGGCCTTGTACCATGCGACTTTTGGTTGTTCTCACTTATCAAGAAAAAGCTAGATGGTAAAATGTTTGAAAATGCTGATGAAATTAAAGGGATTTCCAATGAAGTCCTTAGATCTCTAGAACCAAGTGAATTTCATGGATGTTTCAATGAGTGGATCAATAGCGGTCGCACATTACATAACGATGGTAATCACTCTCAATAGTTTTCGGTTTTTATATGGGGAGTTACGATTTATCTAAGTAATAATAGTATTAATCAAGAACATGACACATTATAACTCGATTTCTATCTCAGGCAAACAAAGTGAGCGAGGCACCAACAATATCACTTGATCTTTAGGAAAAAGCAGTAAAGGACCAGGCGGAGTAAATGCAACACTAGGGACCCATTTTCTCGGCGAGTGCTCAAGCATTCGACGCATACCAACGAAAACGATATTATAGAGCCGCAAGTGCTGGATCAATTTTTCGCAAGTGATAGAAGGAGGTTGTGACGATATTGCATCAGAGCAAACAGAAGTGGACCATATGAAAGGTGGTTCGTTCAGATCGAGAGTGGCCCAATACGAAGATTCTGGAATGACATTAGGAAACAAAAACGAACTCAATCTATCACATCTCGAAGTAAGAATAAAATGGCTGAAATCCATATAAATCCCCTCCCCCGACGCCAATGGTCCCCAGTATGCCAGAAAACGTCGTTTGGGATCCCGTTGGAAATCTTTAATGGCGTCTTTCCAACGACGAAGGATAGCACTCGAGGTAAACTGAATGAGCGGCACCCTAGGGTTCAATGCTCGTAATTGTTGGCATAGTGCGTCAAGAGTCGCGTGTATTTCGGGTTGTGTGTCATCCACCCAGTGAAAAGCCACTACCGCCCGTGCCTGGACTACGTTGGCCCGTTGTAAATTTTTTAGGTGATGAGGAATGCCACGTACAATGTCTAGTCGATCCAGTGCCTTCAGCTGTTTGCGTACGGCTCTATTCAGTGGGAAATCAGTGATCAAGACCACTGATAGCTGGGGTTGATCATGTATCACCCGAGCCTGGCGGATAAATGGCAGCACCTGTCGGGAAATTTGACACAAATAATCACAAATCACCAAGTGGCCTTTACGGGGCAATGGGCTTATCGCGTCCATTTCGTTGTCGACATAGCCCGTACCTGCATGACTAGATATGAATTGGATGGGCTCTACAGAGGGTGGTTCGGGTATTTTGACAGCGGTATGCAACTTTGTGGTGGTCTCCAAGTTAGAGGTTATCTTTGTATTGACATTGTCACTCCCCCGTTCCGTAGTATCCCGTACAGTGGAGTTGTGCTTGGCCATCGGTAGTAAGTTTAAATAGGGATCGCAGGACTTTATATGTGATGAAAGCACAACGGAAAATCGATTTTTTGGAAGCTCCGGAAGCATAGGGTTGAGAACATAACGGGGAAAACAAATCGCCGGTGCTAAAACTCTACTTGAATTATGGACTCCAGCCACGGTCAGCCGTGCAGATTCTGTATTTGTTGTACATGCTGCTTCCACGCGAAATTTGGCACCAAGGCAGATATTACCAGGGGTTTGTATCCACTTCCTCTGGTTGTCCTCGTATGGCCCCAAAATTGAATCATGTAATTCCCCCTGATTTAACGAAAATAGGGAAATAGCCTGACCAGTCGAGCTTTCCCAATAATCAGGATCTTTGGAGGCAATTGACATCACGGTATTGTGAATCCTCGCCGTTAAACTATACTGTAGTGGGATACCATAGAGCATGGCTAATGTGCTGAACCCAAACGCCGCGGTATTGTGTACGAACAGACTGGTAAACACGTCATCTAAACATACAATTTTGGTTTCAGGACAAACTTTTCTAGCCAATACAAGGGACTCATGAAGCACCACCTGCATATATATATATGGATTGCGCCTACGTGAGAGGTGACTCCACTGTTGAAAGCGTCGGCACAGTTGGATGTTGCGTTCGTCATGTTGTTGTATATTTTCCACTGTGTCCTTTAACGAGGCATTATAGTCGGCCAGAATATACACATAGCAGGTCAGCTGTCTTAACTGCTCCAGTACACGGTCGCTCAGTTCCTCATATTGATAAAAATGGGCGGTAGTAGCTCGAGGTTGACGTTTGAGAAATACTTCTAGTTCCGGTTCTAATGGTTTGTTATCCAACAACAGCACGAGGTGTTTTTCGCTCGTAAAACCCACCAAAAGTTCTTTAGGCATGGTGAGAAAGCCCATGACACTGTTCAACGTCAAGTGTCCCATGATAATATAGTAGATTCCCCATCTATTCCTCATTTGTTGATGTACTAAAAGTTCGAGTTTATCCCGTTTATCGCGTAGGGTTTTGTAGGTCTGGCTTAGCTTGGAAAACTCTCCCGGAAGTGTTAAAAATAACGCCAGGATCAACGAAATCACCACTAATCGAGCCACGGTCGAGTCAAATATCAACTCGTCGGTAGGTCCGTTGATTAAACACAAGCAAATGTAGTACATGGTGTCGAAGAAATTAAATTCCTTCGGTTTCGACGGGTAGATATTGTACACCAACACATGGAGCAAAGTGCTGACAGCTAACCAGTGGCAAATTAAACTCACCGCGGTATTAATGAGCTGCACGACAAAGGGTTCATAGTCGAGATCCCTACGCTGTAGCCGCGCCAGCATTCGCCGAAGGGAACTGGTAAACCAATAGAATCGTGAAATGTACCCTACGGCGACATAACTCACCCCAAGCAACGTCCCACGGATACTAGGTACCATTGTGTAGAGGAAGGCTCCAAGGAAGGTCGATCCTAAGGAGCATACGACCAGAAGGAAAGTCCACCAGGAAATCGAAGTTACACAGACTTCGAAACGTATTTTGTCATCAACAAGGAAGTAAAGTATGTTCGGATGGACGAAATATAAGCAATACAATGTTCCTAGTAATATCGCCCAGGCAAAGTCCATGGCCAACAAATACACCGGGAACGGATCTCTCGGAGACAAGGCAATACCCACCAGCAATAACACCACATACATGAATTGCAGGGGCATTTCCAACCACCAGTATCTACTCGTAAGTTTGAACAAAAAACTGTGAAAGTAAAGCCATCCGGTAAAAAAATAATAATGAATTTTACCTATGACCGTATGCTTGCTTCCCTCTTTGGTTTTCTCCATATAACTCATTCTCATTCGTTCAGGGGGAGGGTCTGGTGTCGCATGAGCAGACGCATCCACATTGGCAGGCTGCTGGGTAGTATCAGCTGGCTGTGGAACGTCGGCGTCTTGTGGGTCATGTAACGTCTTTTGCGACGGCCGTATGGTGTATGTGTATAAAATCCACTCTTTCATCGTAGAGGGTTATTGCGTTGAGGATGTCAGTGAGATAAGAATAATTGTCAATGCAACTCAACGGTAGTTCGCACTGGGTAAGTCGACCTATGGAAAATAGCGAAGGCGCTTGATGGCCGTTAGTTGTACAGCGTTGCTTCAGGTTAATTGTTACAATAGGAAAGTAGATAAACTAATAATGCTCAGGCCACTCGCCTAGTTAACCGACTTATAATACCAAAATTACCAAAGCGGTTTACACCGTTCCGACGTACCTTTTTGTATCTAGGGAAGGGCAACAGTCGTATACTTTTCTCTTCCTGTCGTTGGTTCGCTGAATATCAGTATATCAGTCCCTTCTGAGTGTACGTTCTTCACCAGAACATAACTGAACAGTTTTCATTATGACACATTACAAACACCTGCATTATTGTTTTTTTCACATTGTACTGAAAGCTGGAAGACAAACAGATCGACCATGTTCTGGAATATTTACAATTTGTTGGGAACTATAGCGGCTCGTTACTGCGTCCATTCCCATGAATAGCGACATCCCTCCGCGGTGGTCATTTTCATTCACCCATTGTCATGTTTACTGTTGCTACTTCGATGGAATGCACATAATGTGCCAAAACAGAAAAATAGAATATTCAATTGCCCCGTGTCAGGTCCTAAAACATTGACTCCTAGATAGGATATTGTTTCTGGAATATCTTATTTTTCGTCAGTGGAATTTGTTACCAAACAGCCTAGCATTGGGATACAACCTTTGTCTAAATGGAGAACACGGGAATATCTATCCTTTTGACTACCCTCCCATAGGCATCGTCAATCGTTTCATGCTGTATATTTGTGGACAATCTATTTTATACTTGACTGATGACACACCACCGCGGATATATTATTATCCATAATTTTTACAATAAACAATAAACAACAATACATCATAGAACGGCCAGGGATATCACGTATGGTAACTATGAGGCCAAGTCGTGCAGGCAGGCTGCCCCACCCGAAGGTGTTGCACAATTTATAAGAAACAGGAGCCAGTAAACCAGGAATCCAACCGGACGAATCATAGTGGGCAGCAGAAAGGACTTCAGTATGTATGTACTGCCGTACGAACCTTGTGATGAAATCATCTAACAAACGACGATTTAAGTTTACTCAAATTTATCCCTTGTTCCTCTTTCATTTTTCTTCCAGTTTAGGAGGTTTAGTGAAAAAGTTTCTGAAAAAAAAGTAGTGCGATGATGTAATTTTATTCAAGGGTAATAAAAACGGAAGTGGGTATTTAAACCTGCCTAACTACTGAGAGTTCGAAACCCAGGTCCATTTTTTTTATATCACTTTCAATATTTACAAAAAAATTCATACTTCACACTAGTACCGAGATATCTTCACCGTTGAAGGTTTATTTTCGTCATCGGATAAAACAATGGTCAATTGTTCAACTTATATTCCCAACATTCGGAATGAAATTCGTACTTTCGCACTTATGTTTCCAAAATCGTGTTGCAATTGGTATTGTCAGTGGTGGGGGGGGGGGGTGTTCGTATTGAAGAGGTAAACTGACACTTGAGATCGAATATGTTAACTTAGCTTGTGAACTTATAATTTGAATTTTATTGAGTGTTATCTATGGAACTGGTTTTAAGTAATTGCGGAGGATTATTCTCTACCGTATCTGTTTTACATTTCGTTTTGGGTATAACTCCTTATCGTGAAGGAAACTGAATCTAACAGTGGAAGAGCGATGGCCTTCTCAGCATCCTTCGTGTCGACTAACAAATAAACGCACGGCGTAAGCCTCACATGATATCGATCAACCATACATAATACAGAATTGTACCTAAAAGCTATCTGGCATTTATCGTCGTAAATAGGTGATGTTATATTTTTACAATTTATCAATTGCAAGCAGTGTTTAATGCTATAATCGTGGTACTTTTCCTCGGATTTAGTATTTTTTTTGATATGTTTAGTTTATTGTTACTAACATCCGAACCGCCGGTTTAGTCATTTCGTGTCATTCGAATTTGGAAGCTGAATCTCATAATTAGCCATATTTTATTTCATCAGAACATGAGGCAATCGTTGGATTCATATAGCTGGGCTGCATATCTAGCTGGTTTGTAGAATCCATGTTCTTATTCTAAACTATAACGAGGACTTATTCTTATTAATTGGATACTGAACACATAATTAGTAGATAATAAATGACAAGTTTACGATAAAGTTTACTACGTATTATTAATACGGACCTTTCGGTTCCATCACACGCACAGCATTCAACTTGCTTGTTGAACTTTGGTGTAGCATTAAAACCCCATACACAACCTGACCGACCTGGGAGGGGGTTCACTGTATATATTTTCAGTAGGTAGTAATGAAAATGAGGATAGAGAACCCAATTAGCAAGATAGGGTTTATGACGATAACATTAGCGGCCTTTGATTCCCCGTCCCTAGTCAAGTCGCTACGCTCCTTTAGATTCTTGGGACGGGGGGCTTTTGGATTCCACGGGTACTCCGATAAGGATTTCCGACCTGGTTCCAAAAATTTTGTAAATTCTTCCTGGGAAACTTCCTTTCCCTCTATTTGCACGAATTCATCCCTAGCTTGTTCCTCGCCCACTTTTTCCGCATGACTGGCCCATGCCATATCTTTTTGCATTCCTTCAACAAAGTCTACTTTGGTTTCATCATCGAAAGGTAGGCGAATTGTCCAAGTGGCATTACCTTTTTCTGGAAAATAATAACAGTGATATTCTTCTCCGACTTTTTGGTTTACTACGGAAAGCTCCGCCGTAATGGTCTTGGACACATTAATCTTTTTATGGAACTTGAACACCTCTGGAATATCGGCCTCGTAGTCGGAGCATATATGGTGACCTGCCACGTTTATCGTTTTAAGAGACGGGTGAACATACGTCACCATTTTGTCCATCATGTGTTTCACGGTCCAGTGGTAAAAATGACTTACAGCGACTTGCAGCTCCGGACAAGGTGCTCGATCTTCAATACACCATTCTCCTACCCCTTTCACAACAGAAAGATAGCCCAGTAAACCGATAACGAATACCAGCCTCATTGTGAAATGATATTTTCGAACTGAGTGGGAGCAGGCGTGGCAGTCAGTAATGATGGTTAATAGGAAACCACAGTATAGTGGTGAAATTACGGAGTGTATCAGGGAAACAAAAAAAACAACGACTGTTAACCTTGTTGGTGAAGTGATGCGACAATAAAGCAGGATAGCAAAGAGTTTATATAACAACGCCCCCAATTGAAACCCTTAACCAAAATAGGGGGACATTGAAGTACCCTTGTCTCCCGCGTTGCTGCTTATTCCACCCAATGTTATTATCTTCACTCTATGTTTTCCTGGCTGACTGTCAAGTAGCACATGTCACCTTCCTTTAAAGAAGGAAGCGTCAAATGTAGATAAACAGCGGGGTAGTGTAGGTCGAAAACCAAAATGCCCTCTTGTTCTTCATAAATTTCAATTATATTTCCATCCGCTATAAGCTTGTGCTTTCCATCCATCCCCTATTTTTTTTCCTTTTCGACTTTCACCCCAGAACTGAATATAACACTCCTACGTAGTGTAGACATCAGCGTACCTCGACCCTTTCCACCTGTGCCACCACATGGTCCTTGGAACACTGGTGTATAACCGAGAATACAGTCGAGAGGCACGGGCCTTTTCTTGCTTT
>JANBPY010000065.1:0-20839 GCA_027577015.1 Dispira parvispora
ATATCAGGATTAACTCAGTCGGCTGGAGAACAGGCTACCCAACCTATTACTAGTGAATCGGCTACAGTCACAGGGGCCAATGCAAACCCTCCCACGGATGCCCTAAGTCAGAGTGTACTGGGACGAGTCTTGGAAAAGAGTAATACAGCCACCCCGTCGGACTCGGCGATAGATAACAAGAGTGTGACCAAGGACGAGCAAAGCTTACAATCTGGCCGGAACCTGTTGGATACGCTATTCAAAAACGCTGGCCTGGCAGTACCCACTGCAGATCTTACCCGTAGCCAAGGGAACGCTAACCCCACGGTCGCTTCATCGTCCACTGCCTTGGATCAGCATGGGATGCATGCTTCGCATCTACTAGGAGTAAACGGCCAACCCAATACGGTCCCCGTGGACGGCGATCGATCCCAGAATTTGGGTGGTGGCCCCATGGGACTACCAGGACAAAACCATTCTTTTCCGTCGCAAGGCAACAGTGGCTTTGCTGACTTCAACGGCGGTGGCATCGGCCTCTTCCACAATTTGAATTCTTTGGCAAGTCCGTCTACGGGACAGGCCCCACTTGGATTCAATGACTTGGTGAACAACCGTGGCCCAGAACTTGGTGGAGGCCAAATGGGTCCTATGCACAGCGGCAACCCAGGTATGAGCATGGGTATGAATTTGGCCCCCCAATTGGATATGAACAACTTCTTGGCGAATCCCAACGGCCAAAGCTTTGGACTGGGCCCACATCCTCACCCCCACCACACCCTTCCTCCGCACCCACACCACCCAGGACACCCCCAACAGGGCATGTTCGTACCCCAGGATCCCCGATCCCACACTTTGCACACCAGTATGGGTCCTTGGATGAATGGTGGACCAGGTCTGGCGGCCCTCAGTGGCCCTCCCCCCATGGGTTCTCCCACCGGTGTCCTGAGCTCCGTGGGGTACTCTACCGCCTCCCAGAACCAGTCCACAGGGGCCATGTACCCTCAGTCGATGGGACTACCTCCATTCACGCACGGATTGTTTGGTGAGCAGCCCACGATGTCACTGAACTCGCAGTCCAATGGCAACCACGCATTTCCGCAGCACTAGACAGTCCAGGCAGAGTGACGTGATTACATTGGGGAAGAACAGTACTTGCCTGTCCTTTATACGGTCACTCTCATAACTTCTAATTACTTACAAAGTGGTTGGAAAAGTATATGTTGTCTGCTAGTCCGCATTGCCCGATTTCGTCCATCCAATGGTTTTTTTATCACTCTCTGTCAAGGCGAAATGCATCCGATAGGGGGGTTTGCCTAGGTTGCAAGTGGTGCGAACGCTGTGATTCGATTTATAATGTCTACTCTCGGTTTTTTTTCCTGGCTTCTATTTTTTATATACTCCAACTTTTACCTAGTTTTACAAATGATAACGGATTTGACCCTGCCAACCATTTACAAATAACATGTCTTAAGGGGTATAGGTTTGAAACCAGGCAACGCAGCATTGTGCCGACACTAAGAGGAATGATGTGAACAAGTCCCATGCAGAGAGTTCATTCTGCCCTATACTCGAATGTTTAATTCAGTTTAACCCTTGCTGGTCGTAGTGTAAGGAAAAATAACCAAGTGCCACTGCCATCAGCCGCTAGGGTAAACCTTTTATGCTGGTGATCCATTACTTGCATAAAAATAGAATCTATACCAGCTGCCCAGGATGATTTTACGTGCATTGTTGTCGAATGTTGGATACCCACTGTAAGTGATAGAACTGTGTAGAGCAGGCGTCAAGCACACTGTGACTAGCAAGCGTTAGAGTGCGATATGCTGACTATCGGCATTGGTGGGGGGTTTTCACCCAACATCTCTCCTCGCTCCTTTAAGGATCGGGGTTTCAGCAAGCAATACCCCCTCCCCCTTTCGAAAAGCAAATTGTCTCTGATTAGCTTTGAAATCCAAGAATTTGCTTCACCTTTTTGCATTCACTGTTTTTTTACCCTCACCTTAACCTTGTACTTTAATTCTACAGACCATTTTAATTTTCACACATTCCAGCGTTCGCTGGACATTTGTATACTTTACTTATTCCTGGTTTCAATTTCGATAAGAGCAGCTGCTAAGCGCTAATACGTCTGAATTTCCATCTGCGACCCCAATTGCAGTTCACACCTTTACAACTCGTCACAGCGAAAGTTCGGCCTTTTCTGTGACTTTGAGCGCTTATTTAAGTGCTTGATAACGAGTGTAGTCATACTGTACCAAAAGTTACCATGTTAAGAGTATGACCAACATGGGTAACCAGACTAAGCGAACGTGTGCGGAAACTTCAAGTGGCACAGAGAGCGATAAGGAAGATCCTGGTGCCAAAGAAACCACGAGGCTATTGCCAAAGGTGGACAAGACGACCGACCGTGCATCACCTCTAGACGCACAATTCACCCAAGTTCTGCATGTTGGTGATCCAGTCTCTTCTGGTTCTCGCCAGGGTGCTCCACCAATACCAACAGCGGCGAGTACGCCTTCCCAATCACGACCACGTCGGAGAAAAATGTCGAAATTAAGGAAGCACCGCTCCCAGCAGTCATTCATAAGCAATGAACCACGAGAGGAACACCAACCTCGGTGGGATAGTCCGTCCCACAGCGGTCGGCAACATTGGCCCGCTGATCTACTCCCCGCATTTCCAACCCGGAGTACGACATTTAATACATCGCGGGACACGAATTATACACCTCGGCGCCGGTGGTGGAATGCCGTAGAGGCCACCCGGACGGCGTCCTCGCTTACGGTGGGACCCATCGGACTAACTTCAGCTATTTCTCCGTATACGTCGTCTTCTGGTTCATCGGCATCTTCTCTGGTCCACAACGGGGGTGGGCCGACTATCGGTACGACTCACTCTGAAGGGGCTCTGCTGAACCACGTAGAATTTGTGTGCGGTGCCGGTGAAAATAATGACGAAGCAGAAGACGAAGGTCGGTCAACGGCCAAGGCGTCTACTAGTTCTTCGAATTCTGGCACCACGACAAGCTCCACCAAACCCCCTACTTCTGGTGGGGCTAAGGAACCTACTCTAAAGTCGAATTTATTGCCCTGCCACACTGCTGCCGATCCCCGTAGGCCTATTCCGAGCTATGCCGCAATTTCCTCGCCACCACCGCTAGATTCACACCCTTCAACCCATAGCATTTCGGCCGATTCGACACCGTCATCGGTTCACCCCAATGCGATTGATAATCGGACAGGCACTTCTTACCCTGAGTGTGAGCCCCTGCTACCGACAAGTAGGGTGAATTCCCAGCACCCCACACCAACTGATCGGTTTACGCGTTGGCTGGGAAACGGAGCTCCAGCGAGGCGGGCCATCCCTCCACACCTCTACCATGAAAAACTGCGCCCCTTCTCGCCAGGTGTTCGCCGAGACGCACCATATTCCTTTGACGGGAGTTCACCCTCGGTAGCTGACCCTCGACTACCACCTTCAACCGCCAAACGCAACGGAGGCATCCCACCCAGTGGCTACATGTCGGATGCTTCGACGGGGCATATTAGTCGACAGTCCAGTTCGATTTTTGTCCCACTTCCCTCCGCCCACGGGGCAGAGTCAGGAATAACACCATCCGGTCGGTCCAAGGTGGAAATCGGACCCGACTGGGAAGCTATTCGCTACTTCACTCAACACGGTGATATTCCACCGGCACAAGACCCGTCCGGTATGGTATCCACTAATCCTGTCGACTCGCTATTCGGTGGATATTCTGGTAACCTCACGGATGATTCATGCTACGTAGACGATGAAACTTTTTTGGATCCTCACTTCCGGTTTACATATTTTTCCCCGAGTATCGGTACCATCCGTGCCCGTGAGTTACTGGACCTGCAGACTCCACAGCAGTCGCTGGAGGAGCTATTATCCGCATCAAAGCAATGCTTTTGGATCGATGTTTTGGCCCCGACGGTACGGGACATGATGGTACTGAGTCGCTTTTTTCACATTCACCCCCTGACAGTGGAGGATATTCTTACCGAGGACGCTCGAGAAAAATGTGAAACCTTTCAAAATTATTATTTTATCAATTTCCGTACGTTTCAGATGGACCCCTCTGGGGAGCAGTATTTGGACCCCATTTCAATGTACATGGTCGTTCTCAAGGAAGGTATCATTTCGTTTCACAGTCACGTTAATCCGCATTTGCGGCACGTGCTTCGACGCATTCGACATATGCTCAACGCAACCACCATTACCCCTGACTGGATCAATTATGCACTTATCGACGATATTACCGATCATTTCCAACCTGTGATGCGCTTGGTGGAGACGGAAGTAGATTCGGTGGACGAATTGGTACTAATTCTTAACGAATCCGAACAGTCTGATATGCTTCGGCGGATTGGTTTGGCCCGAAAAACTGTCATTTCGTTGCTCAGATTACTAGGTAATAAACCCGACGTCGTTCGGTCACTAATGAAACGGTTCGAAGCCAATTACACTGGTACTGGTACGTTTCATACCCAGGAAACACAGCTCTACCTCGGAGACATCCAGGATCACTTGCTGACCATGATACAAAACACCAACCATTATGAAGCTATCTTGTCCCGTTCCCACGCCAACTACTTGGCTCAGATTTCCTTTGAGATAACCCAAACTTCTAATCGAACGAACGATGTGGTGGCCAAGCTGAGCGCCATTGCCTCCATTCTGGTGCCATTAAATATTGTGACCGGTTTGTGGGGTATGAATGTACCAGTACCGGGTCAAGAAACCGCAGATCTGCAGTGGTTTACCTTGATTGTGTTGATGCTGGCCGTTTTTGCGGGGGTCGTGCTCTTTATTTCTCGAAGAGTAGGAATCATTTAATGTTACTAGGTGAGAGTTTTGTGTGGTTTGAAAAGTAAAGAAATAAAATAAGAAAAGATTACACAAGTTGCCATTGCTTGTAATGTGCAATGTTACCTGCAGAAAGCGCTATTCTGCCGAGCGGTTCTCCATCGATAATCCTCTCCTGGCAAAACAGTGACACCAAAGAACGCGTTTCTGGTCCAGGCAGGGTGTGCTTGTACTGGACAATCCTTGCGCAGATTCACAGGGATTCACTTAGGGAGTTCTCAGGGTTAGCCAATCAGTCGCGAAAAAATATCGTTTTGAAAATATAAACAAACTCGGCTGCGTTCATTGGCCAAGCAGTGTAGCTTTTCTCCCCAGTTCGCGTACGTCACGCTCCTCTACACGCTGCATATGCTTGGGGAACCACAGTAAATTTCTCGGGACAAAGCTCTGACAAATCCAGCCTGTTCTTGCCCTGCTAAACTTCCGAAAAATCCCTGTCCATCAAAATTTTACCCACACCCTCGCTTTACTGTGGAGGTCTATCTTCACAACTATGAATAATAGACCAAGCCACACACCACCTACTGGACTTGATGTACGATGACTGTGACGCGCTACAGCGACATCACCAGGGTGCATCGGGATTCGCGCTTCCATTCCATTTTTTTTTTCGTTCAAGGATGCTTGTCAATTATTACACACACTCTGGATTGCCATTGGTTTAACGACACCGTACACCCGGCTAAGGGACATTTCATTTCGAACACGTCTCACTTTGCGTGATTAATTAGTGTGGTTCACAACTAAGGAAAGGTGATAAATGGTGGCTTACCAATACCACGTAATGGTACGCGTCCTGGTGTGATGCTATAAAAGCCCTGCACATGCGGCCCTGTCCCGTTCATTTATTGCAACGCTGGCCGGTTTTTCGTCATTGTGGAACGCTGTATAATAGACACCACCAGCTTATTTTTTTTCTACTGAACAAGTGTATTCTAGTAGTGTTTTCATTCAATTTTGTTTTAAATTTTATTCCCAGAGTTGATATTATCAGCTATCGTCGGCAACTTTTTGTGATTATTTGAAAACCTGTAGCTCCCTCGGACGAAAATTCATCGTCATTCCCGAGTTTTATTTTTCTTGTTCAATTTGGAAAAAAATCGTTTCCTCGTCATTATCGCTTTCCTCTACCAAGTGCGAGTGAATTGGTGGGTTTAATTACTTTGCAGGTAAGTATCATTAGTTATTGTCGATAGTGGTGTGTACTAGAGATTAGTGCCCCTTGGTTGATGACCCCGTCCTGCTACCCCCTGGTTAGGCGCTTTGCATAAAATCACAGAGGTAGGGGTGCATTGATGAGCCCTTGTACAAGAACGTATTTGCTGGCCATCGAATGTGAATGCTCCACACTGCAAACCACCCCCATTCCTCCTCTCCCACTTTTCTCTAGGTATTGCAATCCTTGCATTGGTCCTTGCAGTGAATTTTGGGCGTGTAGAGGCTTCCGATCTGAATGAAGACAAGGTGTGATGCATGAAAGTATGGATCACGTCTCCATCCGTTGATAGAGGATGAGTTTACTACATCTATACGTTCGTTTTGCTGTGCACATCGTCACCATTGATCTACACCATTATTTGGACTCCTTTTAGTTTTCTTTCATTCACATAATTTATTAGGTAGTTCGAAAACGGTTCAAATCCTTCTGTTTAAGGATGACGACTCTCAGGTGTGGGGGTATTTGTAAGCTAGTTGTGTTCATCCGGCAGCAGAGGTCGATCTGTTGACATGTTCATTTGCTGTTTAGTTTTTTGAAAGGGGTGGTCCGCTTTCAGTGAGTGGGAAAGAGCTGTGAACGGGATAAACACTCTGTACACTCGAATCGCGTCTTGCCGAGGATGATCCCCACTGTGTAACGCGCAGATGACATGGGTTACAGTGTAGTGTTTCGCGTCGGGTTGGTGTTACCGTTTTCAAACTCCGCGTTTCCAGGGTGATTGGTTTTTTCTCTCGTTGTGTATATCGATGTTTAAACCAACTGCCCCCATTGTTCGTATTCCTGTTTAATAGCTAACTGTTTTTCTTTAGTTTTGTTGCTGATTTTTGTTAATACCGCTCAATTTTGGTTGTATAGTTTACTACTTTATTGATTCCGAATACCTGAACAACAAAAGTGTATTACCTTTTTCCTTATTCCGTTTATTCCTGTCCAGCTACTCGTCCAACCGCTGGAGTAGCTCCTTTATTTTGATAAGCCCTCTCAGGGTATCAGGAAGGTTCAACGTCTTTCCTTTCACAATATTTCCACTACCACCACCGTAACCACGTGTCCTTCTCAGGCGTACGCGGGTGAGTTGGCAACATGCGTCATAAATCCACCATTTTATCTATTCCCGGGATCCTGGGCTTCTTGTTCCTGATTCTTCACCTAGTGGGAATCATTGTATACTCTGCCAAAGCTACCAACGATGTTGACCGCGTGGTCGACGACAATGAGTACACCAAAATGTGGATCAATGTCGTGGGGTTCGTGTTGGTAAGTCAGGGCCTATTCGTAGTGTCCCGGGAATACTCGTCCACGCGTGTGCTTCGTACACCATTGGTGTGGATTATCTACTCGGCCATCATGACCATTTTTACCATTATGCTCTTCGCCTCGTACATTTCAGTGGGTGAAAGTGGAACAGCAGTGTGGGCGCTCACATTATTGGGAGGCAGTCTGCTGTGTCTGGTATACAGTATGAAGGCTCGCCGCGGTTATTTCGTGGACTCGATTATGGATATCCCTCACCACCGTTTGGTCAACGAGAATTCTGGACCTGCTGACATGGTCAGTGGGTTTATGGATTACGTCTTTGTGTGGGTGACCATTCTGTTCGTTTTCGTCTTTGGATTTTTCCTGGTATTACAAGGGCTCTGGTACGCGGCTGATCGTGGTAATTTTCCCGCACGAGGCGAACGCGTGGAAGTATCGGTGAACCATACCGATTCATATCGACTTCACGTTTACTGCAAGGGTCCTTCCGTTACTGATAAACCGACCTACGTCATTCACAACGAAGAAGGTTCGCCTTACACTACGCTGTTGGCTCTGCAGTCGTCGTTGAGCAACCGCAACCGTCGCGTATGTATTTACGATCGACCAGGTTACGGCTGGAGTGAACCTGGCTATGTGGCACAAACCCCGATTTACGTGATTCACTCTTTGAAAAATGCCTTGGAATCACTCAACGACAAGGGTCCTTATATCATGCTGGGCTACGGGGCAGGTGGCGAATACGCCCAACTATTTACTCACGTGTACCCTACCGTCGTGGAGGGTGTGGGGCTAATTGACAGCTACCCTAATCGGGATGCCCTTTACGCCTACGCGATGAACATGACCGGCACCGAGGCTTATGATGACTACGTGTCTTCGGTCAGCAACTACTTCCAGTCTCGCCGGGTGATTTCACCCATGGCTTGGCAACGCCCCCTGAATGATGATTTCCCTGGATTCCAGCCCAAAGAAAACCTCAGAGAGCATATCTCGCTGTATTCAACTAACAACCACTGGCAGGCTCGCTATTTCGAATACGACGGGTGCGGTTGCCGTGCTTACCAAGCGCTCCAAGGTTTCCGCGACCAGAACACTACTGATTACCTGCGTGCCCAAGCCTGGCCCTTTACTTGGCCAGCCTTGCCCAAACCGTATCCCTCCGATCCCTATACCCCGGATCTTCCCGTATTGGTCATAGCTGCCAACCAGACAATTAACAAAGGCTGTGACAGCACCGGGGATAGCGCTGTGAGCTATCGCTGTCAGACTGATTTGGCTGAACAAAACGTGCTACGTCGTCAACGTGATCTGCATGTGGCTACACTTTCGAATAACATCCGATCTGTGGAGTGCCCTGGTAACTGCGACCACAATTTGGTATACACTTCAGCTGACTGGGTTTCTGGTGAAATTGTCAATTGGTTCGGTTAAATCTTTTAGCGTGGTATTTTCTCGCTGATCTTCATTTTTGTAGCATGTCGCATAGTTTTGCAGGAAAGAGTTAGACAGCCAGCAAAGTCTCATCGCAAAAGTACGCTTTACTTTGTTCCATTTCGTACATTCTTTTTTTTTCTGTGCCACGCTCTCCATATTCTGCTGTCTTAAACTTGTATTGATTCCACGTTCCTCTATTTCTGCAATGGTATATGCACGGGTGTGGTTTTTTATACGTACTTGTCTCCAATTTACATGGTTTTGGAAATAACGAAATCAGGAGTCTTTAGTCAACTAATCTGTGTTCAATTTTATATAAATAAAGGTACAAAATTATAGTAACTCGTGAATAGTCAAGCGATCTGATGAAAAATATGCTCGTTGTCATGGTGTACCGTGGCCGTTAGAACTTGCTTTCCAGGTATCCACGAGTTTGAAGGCCTTCTTCATCCCTGTAGAAAGCGGAAGAGATTTTAGTGAATTTTCGGTAACCCAGCGATAAGTGCGTGAGTTCATAAGATCGGAAAAGCATGGCTGACCAGCGACTGGCTTTGCCACATCGTTGATTTCAGCAGTGGGTTGGAAATCGGCCGATGAAACCGCTTCTACTAAACTTGGACTGGCTACCAGCGGCCAATAATGGACGTGGTAGGCCATGTGAATGTGGCTAAAAAGGTGAACCACCGTTCCCACAAAAACACAATCGGACAGTTGAAGTGATAATTCCACTTGGTGGTGGGGTACCATTTGGATTAGCAAGTGGGGAACTAGATCTGAAACCACCTTTTGCCATGGTTGGGAAGCCTCTGGCGAGCAGTCCTTGACATTGGGAGTATCCGAGGCAGGAATTGGGAAAGTCAGCGGCTCCCATAGATTAGCAAGTAGCCCCTGGGGAGGGCGTTGAATAAATAAGTACTTTCCTCGAGTCGTAGTAGTTGAAAACGTTGGTGAAGGCTCAGTCAATAGCTCGATAATGAACACACAGGTTGCTTCTTGGCGCGGTGGTTTCTTTTTACCCTTACGAGGGTACATTGTGACCGTGGGCACGTCTAGGACAGCTGGATCGACAGGCAGGCATACGTGACAGGTCTCGACGTCAGGTTGTTGAGCTAAACAGGAAATCCGGTCACGAAAAGAATTAGAATCTTCCTGTTGTTCACGGGCACGGCACCACTTGGCTACAGGGCAGGCTTCACAATTGGGATTTTTAGGAGTGCACACGGTTGCCCCAAGTTCCATAAGGGCTTGGTTCCAATGGCCGGGGTCACTTTCCAGTAATAATACTCGCGCCGTCTCCCAGGTCCAGTGAACCGCGCTGGCTTTAGATACGTCACCTCCAAAAGCCAACAGCCTGGAAAGAACACGCACCACATTTCCGTCCACCAAGGGCTCGGCTTGTCGATATGCAATACTGGCGATGGCACCCGCAGTGTAAGGACCAATCCCTGGAACTTGTGTTTGTAACTTTTTGGCCGATTGGGGTAGGATACCATGAAATTTTTCCAGTACCAGAGCTGCTCCTTCTTGAAGCCGTCGGGCGCGAGAATAGTACCCGAGACCTGCCCAGATTTCATTAACCCTTTCCATTGGGGCAGCGGCAAGATCGGCCAATGTGGGAAAGGCCTGTAGCCAACATCGGTAATAGGCCTCAACCGTTTTCACTTGGGTTTGCTGTAGCATCACTTCACTGACCCAGACCTCGTATGCTCGCTGACCCAACTGCGCGGGCGGAATGGGGTAATCGTCGAAACAACTGGTGGGATCGTACGGGATTCGCCAAGGCATCTGTCGTTGGTATTTATGATACCACATTATCAGAGCTGTCTGGATTGCTTTAATATCTGATTTATCCTGGAATTGGTGCAGCGTTACCTTGTGAACAGGCACCGTTTCAGTATCAGCCAACGGAGACGACACGTCTGATCCCGATGGAGAAGTAAAGGCAGAAGAAGGGAGCTTCGACTCGAGTACACGGGCGCGTTTACGACTCTGTCGGGGGGTTACAGACTTTAACATGCCGGTACCAGTCGGTGCAGAGTTTTGAGCTACTTCCTTACTCCCATTGTGGATGGCTTCCAATTGAAACTGGTGTGATCGAGCTCTTGCTTTTCTAGCGGGGTTACGTCGTAATAAAGGCGGGGCTGTCATGGTCTATTCGATAATGCGTGTATTCACTTGCGGTATTCCCATTTATGAAAAAAAAAACAAACATGCACATTGAAAAAGTACACCGACAAACCAATGCAATACATTTGGTAAACAAAACCTACTGTCGAACCACGAATGCTTGTACCCGATACCCAGCAGTGCAGTTGGTTTTAGTGGTATTTACCGGTTTCTCCAATCCACAATTATCTCTGCACCTACTGCGCAGTCGAAGTTGTTGTTGACTTGGCCTATATTAAAGTCGATAAACTGTACCCTTTCGGGTGCCATTACCGGGTAAATTTCCTACAGCTTGATCGGTTATGAGCATCTAATAATTTATTTAGCCAAGGATGCCTTGTGGCGTAATTTCTTTCTTTTGGAAGTTTCAAATAACAACCCAAAGATTAAAGAAACATATTCCAAGTGCGATTTTAAAATACAATATAATGGACTACGGTATGGCAAGTGAATAAAAGTCAAGGTAGCGGATTAGAAACATAAAACCAAAAGTGCCAGAGAAAAACGGCTATTTGGTAGAGTACCGAGGCATTCTTTCATACTCGTTAGGTGGAGGAAGCGAACGGTGGTTAGAATCCAGGCCATTGGATTTACCCTTGTTATCATGGCCGTGGTGGTGGTCGTCAGAATCACAATCAGAGTCGGATTCATCCGAGTCCGATTCGTCGAACCGGCGTGTCTTGCGAAAAATACAGCACACTTTGGACTTTTTGCGGTTCAGACCTTCGTTATCGACCACATCGTTATCCCATTTGACTCGCGGTTGGCGCCGAGGCGGTGCATCTAACGTTGGACTGGGCTCGGCACGTAAATAGAGAGTACCCTGGTAATTCGGCGTTTGGTTAGCAGGGCTACCCGTAGAGGTGGACGGGGAATCGGCTGCGCTGGACTCAGTACTGGGCTGGGCTATTGTCATGGTTCTTGAACCATGGTTTGCACCCGGGGTGACGTCCGCACCGGGCCTTCGTACATTATTAACTGTCATGGTTTTAAATTGTGCTAAAAAGATGAATACGTAGTATTGATAATCCAAAAAAAATGAAAAGGGGCAATTAGTGGGACGACAAGCTGTATAAAAACTTAGTGAACTACCCAGCATGAAAGTGGCGAGGCTGAAGAGGTCTAATACAGCAGTGGGCGGTAAACAGCGAATAGGAGAGAGCCACCCTGGCTTCCTAAGTGGGTGCGAAGGAACAAAAAGAATACTGCCTCGGCTTATTTTCCAAACCCAATCATTGTCATAAAAAATAAGCCAACGCCCCGTGGAGCGCACATGCTTATAATACCTTGATAAAGGGGGCGTTCCATATTCACCACAGGAGAAAGAATGGTGACGATTATTTTACTTCATTTTTCATTTTCCCTTGACTTGACAAACAATGGTACATTGGAAAAATAGTGGTATGTGTATGGGTTGCTTAGATTCAGCCCACTAATGGTGAACGTAAATTAATAATCTCATCAGTGTTGCGATGGCCAGGGAAAAATTTGACGTTTTCCTAGAACTATACTACATCTAACTGACTGAGGAATTGCTTTATTTTTCCCGTTACTTACCACAGCTCCGTGTAAACAATACAGGTTCCAAGACTAGTATATTTCGTACTAAAATTGCACAGCTTGTTTAGACTATGAAAGCAAAGAATGATACCTTTTTCTAAAATTATGGGGTTAGTCATGCGGGGGAGGGAAATCTCAGCCCTAATAAAGTAAGGAGTTGTTGGTGGCGGCCAAGCCCAATGCAAATCTGTGTTCCTCTTCCAAGGAGTCACATATTCATGATTTGAGGTATTGTTTTCTCAAGTTAGAAGTCTCCACCTTAGCTGGGTCAGTAACTCACGGTAATGCCCCCGTCAACCCTAACAAACGTGGAAAGGCTGTCAACCCATATGTTTTATTGTGCAGATCAAAAGCCACACGCCATTAGCTGGTGGAGAGTTGATCACCAAAGAGGAAAAAAATGATGTCTGTTTAAAGGGAGAGTTCTTATTGCTCAGCTCAGCCTTTGTGGAACCTGCTGTATGAAAAAAATATGGTGCGGAAATGAACTTATTTACGTTGGGGTTTTGCATGCCACAATAAAGTAGGTGCTACTCACCCACAGGGGGTTTTGCGGAGAAAGTGGCGTACATCTTGGTGACTAAATATTTACCATGTTATCATGAGCTCTGTGTGTTAAGCAACCTTATAGACTTGTTGGTCCTCCCTACTTCCTTCTACAGTGCCCACCAGCCCACTCTCTGTTTTGGTGAGTTGGGTGACGGGAGAGGATATACACTTTGACAACTACCTGGAGGTCAAACTGGTCCAACGCACGTTGCAGAGTAGCACTATTAACGCCAAACCACTGCCTTTATCTAACATCCGTACATGCGGAAATTAAGTAGTAAAAATTACCCCCATCTCCATGTATTCATTATAAGGGAGCCCTAAATTTCCGACCAAAGTCGATCCCGAAACTGTGTACAACTTCATTATTTTTCTAAAAAAATGGTTTACAAGGGTAAATTTCGGAGAATAGAGTAACAACTAGAGTATGTTGAAGTAGGAAAGAAGGCACATGTTAATTCGTGGCGTAACTCGAGTAGACGACCGTTCAAATATAGCAAGTAGTAAGGAAACAGAACAATGTATTCGGGGCAGTAAATAGCGATGATTTTCACCGCGCCGTCCGGCATGTAGTTCGTCATTTATCCCTTTACGCATGTCGTCAAAAGGAGAAAGGCCCCGCTGTTTCAATTCTTGACGTTGGTTACTTAAATGTGGAGATTCCGTGTTTGTGGGGAGCTGTTCGAAAAGTAATATCGGGTCGTGTTAGTTTGTAGAATGTTGTATCCTATTCTTTTAAAATTTCGAATTCATGCCAAGAGTATGGATTCTAACAGTAGCTGCAGAGTACCTCGCAGTGTGCGCATAACAAACGCAAGGTTGCTGAGATGATGTACAAATGGATCTCGAACACAGAAGCGGAAATCACTTTTACTCACTCATGCATTGGTTTACGGTCACTCATTTCGTGCCAATGCTTGTCCATCCATTGGATCTGTCTGTGGCACTGCCCCCTCTCCCATTGGTGACATCGTGGTTCCATCTCTCTCCATTGTCCAGTCACTCACCACTGTTGCGGCTGTTAAGCGGGTTACACCACCCTACTCATTTTCGCACATTCTTGCCTCCCCTATCCTCAGCGAAAGAGAGATATAAACCCTGACCCTTCCACAACAAGATTTTTTTTGCAAGCTGTGGTTCTACGCTCACCCTTTTTTTAATTTTTTTTAAATAAAACATTGGCAGATATAAGTTATTTCCAAACTCTTTATCGTGAGTATTGCGCACCAACACCACGGCTTAGCCGCTGTGCTTCGTAATGTACATTATCCCCCATATTTCGTCAACATCACTTTACTCTTTCCAATAATTTTACTCCACAATTAGTTTTGGTTGGCTCGTTTAAGTTCCAAGTTGTCCAGACTAGAAGCTGTGATATATATTTTCCATTGGTATAGCTATAATTCTTACTCTACAGATAATAACGAATATCCAAGTCGTGCACCTTTTTTTTTGATAAAGGGTTGTTGTCAGGGAACTCTCCGTTCTGTTCTCCGAAACTGGGTCACCCAGGCTCCACACATATTATTCAAAGTACAGTCGGGTTATCCATTCACCAACAAACGTCATTAGTGTGTGAGTGTTGGTCTGTTCATTCGATAATGCTCCTAGCGTATATAAAAAGTATACCCGCTTTACTCACTCCTTACGTACATAGTCACCAAACTCCAAGTGTAGATACTGTCGTGGGTTTTTACTAGTATTTTCGCTGTTACTACCGACTACCATACAGGGCTTTCCACACACCCTGTGTTATTTCATATTTTACGCGAAAACGCTTTTCATGAGGTTTATCAGACCCAGTTATTTTTAAACGTTTTCACTATGGCCACTTTTGAAGATAAATTCCACCGGTTTTTCCGGATGGAAACTTACGACGCAGAGCTATTCGTGACGTCAAACTTGGTACAGCCCCGTACCTTGTTCTTCGTGCGGTGTTTCCTTATGTTGTATTGCGTCGCCACCACTATAGTATTGTTTTACACCAATACTTATAGATTTTTCTATTATATGACGTGTTGGTCCTTTCTAGGGCTCACTATTTATTTGATTATTGCTACAATTGTTTCCGGAAGGTACTGTTTCGGTCCTGCTAATATGGACCGACGGCCAAACCTGCTGGAGGGTGCTCCCCGTATCGTCCAACTCATCTATTGGTGGCTATACGAAACCATCACCACCTTTCATATTTTGGTTCCGTTGGTATATTGGACCCTGCTGAGCTCGGAACTCAACACCCATTCATCGCTTCATCTATACACCAGCATCGGGCCCCACGCCATTGATTTTGCGGTTATGGCCACTGAAGTCTTGCTCAACCGTCAAAAAGTGATGCCTACACATTGCGTCGTTCTGTTGGTTATCCTGGCGTTTTATCTAGGCTTGGCCTATTTGGTCTGGGGAGCTACCGGATTTTTCGTGTATTCCTTTTTAGATTTCGAAAAGAAAAAAGGATTCGTCGCCTTGTACGTGCTTGGAGTGGCTGTTGTGTTTATGATTTTGTATTTTCTTCAAGTGTTTATTCACCGGGGTCGTGACTACCTTTTCCGGAAAAGACGGCAGCATGTGGCCTGTGGCGAAAAGGGTAATGCCCATCTCTACCCGTTAGAGCCTGGGTTCAAGCATTAAAAAATCGATTCTTGAGAAATTTCATTTACTACATTTCCCACTGAGTCACTTTTCTAGGTGACATTTTCATCACTGCTAATTTATACTTGCTCGTCATGTTGTGCCAAAATAGTTTATAAAATTTCAACAACAGAGGACAAGCATATGTAAACCATTAAAGTGCGCTAGAAGTAGTAGGTGCGTTGTGAATATAAATTTCGTTGGGATATTTCTGTGCCGGTTTTTGTAAAGCTATAAATTAAATTTTGCCCCGAGTCATGACGGGTGGTTGGTTTGGGACGCCAAGTCAGCCTGGTGGTCCTCTAGCCATTTAAAAAATGTACACTTGTCTTTTCCGTGTTGCTGGTCGGCCTGACAGAAATAAAAGTAGCGACCTAGAGAGTTTTCCCGTTTTGTGACCACACGCAGCTGACAAGGTAAGCCACAGTGGCACTGGGGAGTGCACTTTGGTGTAAATTCAGGTCGATAGTATCGAAAAGTCAGGCTAATGCGGGTGTCAGAGCTTAGAGGGTGAGCATCCATGGGCGTGTGACGTTGAATAGTGTGCTGGTACTCTTCCTGCATGGGCGGTAACATAACCAGGAGGGCATTGTGTGGCAATGAAATGTTAAAAGTTTGGCCAGTAATCGAATCACCTGACGTGGTGGTGGAAAGCGGGCCAGGTATACGTCGGATGCGAAACTGTCGACTTACTCCCAAGGAGATGGAGGCAATGGTGGGGAATGGTCCAATATTGGTAAGGCGGTCGTTGTGCCAACCCACACCTTGAGCGGATCCCTGATAGCAATTTGCCACTACGGCATTAGCAAGCCAAGGGCCATGGGTAGACATATGCGGATAGGTAGATAAATGCTCACTTAAAATTTCGTTGACTTTCGCTTCCACCCGACGGCGAGTTTCGGCCAAGATTTGGTTGTACGGTCCACGAATACGGATCTTCCGACCCGCAAAGTAAATATCGCCATTGCTCGTGAAGGACTGCTGGTCTCGTTCAATTTCCGGGGTTGCCTGGTCAACAGAGTGCTCAGATAAATTACTGTCCTCCTTATGAATCACCCACGGGAAGTCATGGTCAGCATAGAGCGTGGAGGTGCTGGGTGAGGTCACTTGCCGTTCGAATAGGTACCACTGGTAACTGGGCCACGTACGGGACTCTTGCAGGAGATTCAGAAATAGCTCGTCGGCGAGTGACTTGGGTAAAAAGTTATAAATCATTACGCACGGTAACTGACGGGCGATGGCATCCGGGTGTACCAGGTTGACAACTGTATTCACTCGTCGGGGTACTTTTGTCGGTGACGCGGCTTTATTCCACCGGAGGAGTTGCGCCAGTGGCAAGTCTTGGTTGTCGTTATCCTCCGTAGTAGCACATTTAGGGGAATTCCGTAATGACTCTGACCGGGTTTCCTGTAGCCTGGTAGTGGTGGGCTCCAAACCAGAAGACGGGCGGTGCTTGTTCTCTGCAGTAGTGCGTTGCCGGCTGCCGCTGTATTGGGTCAGCCGGGTTTGGCGGAGTGGGCTATTCTCTACATGACTTACCGAAGGGGCACTTAGGAGCTCAATGGCTCGCTCAAGTGACCCCTCAGCCTGGTCAAGGAGCACATCACACAATAGTTCCACAGGGTGTTGTTCAAAAACGGACAGTAGGGTGGCCAGTTGAAAGTCAAAGTCCAGTTCGTTGGGTTCACTTGCGTTAGAAGTCATGTCTGGACTGGAATGAGGGAAATGTAGTATAGCCAGGTAGCTCTGGTTCATTACTAGCTGAACAACAAAAACAACAACAGGAATTGGCAGGACTCAAGCTATGAGCTACTCCAAACGTAACGCAAATCAGCCCAGCAGCCCGAGGCTAAGAACGCACGCCAGTATATAGGACAGTTAGTCCTTGGACAAATTTATGCCGCAGTTAAAGTTTCTATTTTGATACAATGCGTAAAAGTGATCGCCATAGTCCTGTTTTCTCTATTTTTTTATTTCCCAAATTACCTCACGATACAAACACTATCACTGCCTTGCATTATATTGGAAACATGAGACTACAATCTAGGGACTACCTATAGGCAATAGGTTGTTACCTTTAAATGTTCAACCGTGGTATAACGAATCAAAACTCCCTAATCACGAGGGATAGCCATTTGTTTCTTCACCCAGTTCTCCAGACCACCATCAACCACCAAATCCTGTGCTGCCTTGCCAATTAATGGTAATTGAAACGAGGTAGTGGCCAGCAAAGGTGCGTCGCCCGCGGTGGAAGATAAGCTAAGACGACCGGATGCGACATCTAGATGGGCCGACCACCCCGATCGCCAAGTCAGAGGTAGTTCGGAAGCTGAAGTTTGCTTAAAGGCCCGACGCAAAGTTTCCACCAATTGGGGGCTTTCCAAAACCAACAGTCCGTTATTGATCGCATTACGTTTGAAGATATCACTGAAACTACCCGCAATGACCAGTCGGATGCCAAAAGCCAAGAGGGCCGTCGCGGCCTGTTCGCGGGACGAACCTGTACCGAAATTGAAACCACCGATCAGGACGTCACCCGCGTGGGCCTGTTGAACAAACTGAGGGTCGTAATTCTCCATCACTACTTTTTTCATATCGTCAACGGTCATATTGTCATTGTAGGTATATTTCCCTGGGTAAATGCCGTCGGTGTTAAGATTATCTTGTGAGCACAGGATTAATTCGCCCTGGAACGTTTCCGGAAAACCCGGTACGATGGACACTCGCGGGGCTGACACGTCCGAAGACGGCGTCGAATTAGTGTCACTGGACTGGGCACGGTGGTCCACAATAGAATGGTTAGGTCCAGATGCAGTGCCTCCAGATTGTAAAGCAGTTGTCGAGGGTCCGCAAATGTGACCAGCGACGGCCGAGGCCGCCACTACCGCGGGGGAGGCCAAATAGGCTTGCGATTTGGGTGAACCCATACGTCCTTTAAAGTTACGGTTGGTGGCGGATATCCCAACTTCACCATCTTTCAGCAAACCGGCACCCAATCCAATACACGGACCACACCCGGGGGGTAACACGCGGGCACCAGCGTCAAGAAGCGCTTGCCAGTCGCCAGCTTCGGTGGCTTCCTTTTGTACCTCGACACTCGCCGCAGCCAAGTAAAATTCGACATTAGGGTGTACCTTTTTGCCGCGCAATACTTGAGCCGCCTGGTGAATGTCCGAGGCACGCGAATTCACACAGGACACTAGGTAGGCCTTGTGAATGGCCACCTGTTGCCGCTCTAACTCAGCCAGGGGAGTGGCCACTTTGACCGAATTAGGGCCGGATACGTGTGGAGTCAAGGTACTGAGGTCCAGAGTCAGGGTTTTGGCGTAGGTGGACCCTGGTTGGGCCTGAATGTTATCTGCGAAAACTTGGCCCACAGTGTCCGAATTGACACGGGGATGGGTGAAAGCGTCCCCTTGCTGCTCAAGCTGTTGGGAGGAGAAGTTGGGGTTGAGGAACCGGGTCACCGAACGGACCTTGTCCACCCGGGATTGCAGCCAGCGCTGGGTAACTTCATCCACGGGGAAGACTCCCGCCAAGGCACCCCACTCGGTGGTCATGTTGGCGATGGCCAAACGATCCTCGATGCTGAGTTGGGCCACTCCAGAGCCACCAAATTCGATGGCAGTATTGAGCACTTCATCTTTGGAAAAGGTCCCACACAGGGCCACAATGACGTCCTTGCCCGTGACACCCAAAGGTAGCTGTCCTTCAAGCTGGACGCGCACCACGGGTGGAATTTGCCACCAGGTTTTACCCGTAGCCCACACCGCGGCGGCATCGGTACGCACAATGGGGGTACCAAGACACCCGATACCACCGTACATATTAGAATGCGAGTCACTGGCCACTGTCAGGGTATTAGGAAAAGCGTACCCTTCCTCAATCATCACTTGATGCCCGATGCCCCGTCCAGCAGGGTAGAAATCCACCTGGTGCTCCTTGGCAAAGGCAGCGATTCCGCGATACTTGTTGAGGTTTGCTTCCGATTTGTTCTGTACGTCATGATCTAGCGCGAATACTGGTTGACGAGGGTTGGCAAACCCCGTGGCACCGATGCTCTGGAATTTTTTCATGACGGCCCCGGTGTTGTCGTGAGTCAACACATGGTGCGGTTGGATCGATACAAAGTCGCCCGAGTACACATGCTGGTTAGGCTCTAAACCCACGGCGTGACGCTGGACAATTTGCTCGATTAAGTTCTGGGGACGGGAAGAAGTCTTGGTCTGACTGGAAGCAAGGCGTACCGACCACGCCGTCGTAGTTTCTGGTAAGCGTTGGACTGGGCGTAAGAGCCGCCCATTGGCGAAACGGGGTTTGGGTAACACCGTATGCTGGAAATGTATTAACCGGTTTTGGCCGAGTAAACGGCGCAGCTGGAATGCCCCCCGGGGTTGATACCCATTCCACAAATTCCGACTATTCGACAGCATGTGGGGTCGCAATTTAATATGTTTCTAATGATATTGGGCAAAACAGGTAGTAAATAAATTAATAAATTAAGGAAAACGTAAAGTGAGTCAGTAAAGAAACCTCACTGCCAATAGTACCTAAAACAGATTTACAGTGTGGTGGCTCTGGTGTTCGTGGGGGGAATTAGGGTGATATTTTTTATAAACTTTGAAATAAAAAGGCCCACCAGGGTTGTGCTGGACCAGCTTCGTTACATTGGTCAATTTAAGGCCAGTGCAACGCTTGCCAGGATTCCCTGCAAGGGCGTGACCACTCAGCACCAGCCAGTAGTACCCTATCACATCTTTCAAAAATTCATCCCCAGGCATAGGCAGTAGGTGTTTAAGGTAGGTGGAAGTTGCACCCTATGACTGTATATTCCAGTGCTATGGATCATCCAGGAATTGAAGAGTCATCTATTTGAAGCCGTTTGCATCCTTGGTGTAGATTTTGGTGTGTACAATCGGGATTTGTCTGAATAAAATTTAGTAGTTTCTAGCAATGACCGTGTATCCCATTCTCTGCTAAGCTACATTGATCATACTGTAACGAATCAAAAATGGTTGTGGTAAATCGAGCATGATTATCAGGGTAGGAAATTCAATCCATTCGGATACAGTAATAAACGAAGTATTTATTTAGCACATAAAGAAATCATATAATCGGAGTATTATGGCCCCTTTATATATCCGGGAAAGCATCTGT